>JANHAO010013493.1:0-15832 GCA_026873985.1 Saraca asoca
GGAGATTTGCTCAGCCAAAGGGGAGAAGAATTTTTGAAATTTGGAGCTCTTTGCTGCCCCCTTAGGCCAAGCAAACCTATCAGCTATTCTATTAAGGAGTCCTTGGAGATGAAAAATTATGTTAGATGTCATCCCTATTACAAAAACAAATAAATTCTAGGTTTTCAAATTCTCCCTCATGCCCACTTCTTAGATTTACAATTGTCATTCCTTTTTCATTTTAAATGAGATTTGCAATCTTGATGAAGGCTTAAAAAGTGTCACTCTTGTGAGAAAGAAATAATGTCAAGATGTATTTTTAGTAATCATCAACAATAAAAAGAATGTAGTGATTTCTATCACAACTTCTGATTTTTGATAAACCAATCAAGTCCACATGATGAAGCTAAAGTGGTCTAGATGTCTGAACACAATTTTTAGAGCAAAAGAAGATTTTACTTATTTTCTTTTTTGGCATACATAACATAACTTATCTTTTCCAAATTTGTTTCTTGGCAATCCATCAACCAAGCCATTTTTAGAAAGTTCTATCCTCAAATCCATATTTGCATATACCAATATTTTGTGCCATAGCCAAAACTCATAAGAGATTTAGAATTCATAAAGGACTTATTATCTATATCAATCATATAAATGTTATTATATCTTCACTGCAAACCACATATTTTTCTTTTATAAAATTTTGCTTTGAAAAATTGCAATAGTTTGAACTACTTCTATTTCTTTATAAATTTTTGTTTTTGAAGATGGCAACAACTTAAATCACATCTTTTTAAAAAAAAAAAAAATATTTTCAAAAATCACAACAATTTAAAATCAACCCTATATTTAAAAAAAAAAAATCTACAAATGGGAGCGGTTCATAATCACCTTTGTGTTTCTTTTTTAATTTTTTGTATCAACCTATTCCTTTTAATTATTCTTGTAAACTTAAATTAAAAATCAATATAATAATAAATCTATATAATAATTAAAGTGCATTTAATTAAATTTAAAAGGTTAAAATATAGTTCATCTCACACATCAAAAATGAAAAAAATATTCAAAGGTACTAATAGCCATTAAATTTTCTTATATATATATATATTTGCACATGATAAAAAAAGAGTATAAAATCTACTAAGACTGAGCACAATTAAAAGCATCCTTGTCATCAACTAAAAAGTCATGTGTAATTGTAATTAATTAGACACGATTCCTCCCATTCTTTAAGATTTAAGGTTTCATTAGATAAGGAAGAAGAGGTTTTAGGTGACTTGACTCCTACATACTTTGAGGAAACCATCATTGTGACAATTTTACAACATAAGACGTCATTAATTGAGAGTAGACACCGAAACAAAATCAAACATAAAGAGAACAACAAAAAACTCTCCTAAACATACAACTAGTACCACAACTTTTGCCAGCCAAAAAACCTGTCCATGATCTTGGCAACAACTTCCTTACTTTACACAAGTATTTAAATGCTTTAGTTAAGCTTCTCTTGACAGTCATATGACAACTATTTTAAAATGGTAAATTTTCTTCATAGGACATATATTGTAACAATTAAAAACACTAAAAATCATAAAAAAATTAAAAATGACACAAAAAATGTACCTGTTGAATTGTAATTGCATTACTTGCATAATAAGGTTGAATACACTCTCTCATCTCCTTGACGTAATCCATTATGGCATAGACTTATTCTTGTGTTTCAACTAACTACTCTTTAATTTAATGAAGCTTACCTTTAGTTTGGTTGAGCTTTGATTTAGGCTTTTGGCCTCTTATTGAATTATTGGATTTGTGTTGCAAGAATTGCTAAAGTGGATTCCACCAAATCATGTTGAACAAAATGTAAGACACTCTTCAGATATGTACCCTTTAGTAATAAAACCTTCTGGTAAAGTCTTATTGCATTCACAAGACTTTATATGTCCCAAAATATCTTCACAAAGGAAGATATTAGGAAAAAATAAACACTAAAGAGTTATAGATCTAGAATTCAATGAATAAAATGAACTATAACCTCTTAGTAGATTACATCCACTAGTAGTGTATTGGGCATCCTAATTGCAGTTCATCAACAAGATGAACACACAAGTAAATCATAACAGTGAAGAATGATGAAGGGAACAAGATCTCTAAGTGACATAGTGTGAGAACAATTCAATGTTAGACCTTGTCAAGGTCAAAAGGGTTCAAAACTTTACTACATATTTGTCTAAAATATGAGCTTAACTTAACCATTACTGTAGCTACTTTATCTAGCAATATATTACATATTGTAAAAGGTAGTAGTTGCTGTATAAGTATATGAAAATCATGACTTCTCAACCTAAATAATTTGTGTTGTTTTAGATCAATACACCCAAAAATGTAACTAGAATACCCATTAAGCATCTTTATATTATTTAAACTTTTAAAGAATGTATCCTTCTTAGCTTTTGTCATTGGAAATAGAAATGGCTAGTATTTTCCTCTATCATTAGCCCACAGATCCTTTCTTATATCCATTGTTTGAAGGTCTTTCTAAGCATTGAAATAGTTCTGTGTCCTTTCATTTTCATTCAATAAAGTGTAAATGAGATTGTCACATACATTTTTTTAATATACATAACATTAAGATTATGAGGTAACTCATTACTCTCCTAATATGGAAGTTGGAAGAAAATAGGCTTCTTCTTCCATTGCATTAAGTCTACTTCTTTGTTATTTGCACAAGCTCACTTCCTTTTAGCATCTCATTCTACCAACTTCCTAAATATACCATTAATGTTCTTTATTTGTTCAAAAATTTCTATGCTTGACAAAGCTTTTAGAGGGTTCATAAACTCTTAATTCCCATAAAAGCAAATCTACATAAAGAAAATGATGATGACCTCAAAAATACCATTTTCTACTATAAGGCAAATACAATGGAGTTGCATTGAAGTTACAACTTAAGTAAGCTAATTCGGTGTTTATATTCTAACCAAACAAGGTACCAAGCCCTAGGAAACCATCAATTATCCATATTAGTGATGCTTCCATTTTGAACATTTCACACATTGAAAAATCATAAGTATCCACACCATTCATCCATAACTTCTCAAACTTTTTTACATGAGGTTGCAAATAGACATTTATGTCATTCTTTGGTATTCGTTTACCCAAAATGATCATTGAAAGAATGAAAAAAGTTAGCTTCATATCCATCCAAGGTGACAAAATTATATGGTATCAAAATTACATGTAAAATGTTGTAATTTATATTCATGGTTCCAAAAGAATTAAAAATATCACTGGCTAGACCTAGGTGAACACTTCAAGGATCCAAAGTAAATCCTGGCAAGTTACACCAAATTTTCTCCATGCATCAAAGTCTCTTGGATGGCTTATTAGACCATTGTTACAATTCCCAATTACATGTCACCTCATATGCTTAACCATCTTAGTAGACATAAATAACCTTCGTAACCTTTGTTCAAGCAGGAAGTAGTGTAAAACTTTTGTAGGTTGTTTCCTTTTCTTACCTACAACTCTTTCCTTCCATCTAGATGTATGACACCTCTTACATGTTTCCCGATTCTTATCATCTCCCAATACAACATGTAGTCATTCAGACAAACATGTATCTTAGTGTAATTAAGCCCCAAGTTTAGTGATGGTTTTTTTAGCCTCGTACAAAGAACTATGGATCTTAGCATGCTCAAATACTTCTTTCAATAATTTGAACCACCACTACTACCATTAACCACTGATTACTACCTTTTGGCTTTAACTATTGCCTACCATCACCTTCTATCGTTGACTATTGCCTAGCATCATCACCACCATTGACCATCGCCTACCATCACCTTTTACCATTGACCACTACCTAACACTACTACCGTTATTGACTACCACCCACTACTATCTTTTACCATCGACAACCACCCAATAAGACTACTAATTTTGACCACTACTCGTTATCACCTATAGTTGTTGAGCACCGCCCACTACCATTTTTCATCATTGACCATGCTCATCATTATTACCATTATTGACCACCATCTGCCATTATCTTTTACCGTTAACCACCATCCACCACTATCTATTGCTATTGACTATCATTTACCATCACCTATTGTTGTTGACTACCAACTACCGCTACCTACCACAATTGATCATCACACACCACCACCTACTATTATTGACCACCATTCAATGTTGTTGACCACCACCTAATCAAATAGCAAGAAAGAGAATCATAAATAGTATGATTCCATTCCCTGAATGAACTAAACAAAAAAAAATAATTATGATCATTACCCTTAGTGTTCTTTATTTGATTCCATTCCCTTTTCATTTTTATTGGTTGAACCAAATGTTCCCTTAGTGTATTCAACTGAAAATTACTTTTAAGTCAAGTGGTCATTTAGCTCAAGTCAACTACTTTTTAAATTTACAACCATGACAAAGACATATTATTCTCCTTTCAACCGATTACTACCTAAATGTGAAATCAATAAATCTATTCAACCTTTCTTTATACTCTTTTTTTTTACTAATTAATCTATGATTTATCCATAACTACTAATCTAGAAGACAAAGAATGCATTATAAATGGTTGTCACTCTTCAAGAAATAACTTAATAAAATGGTGTCAACCCTACAATCTCTATTAAAAGGTGTGGTGTTGTCACATCCATTATTTGAGAGGAAAAATATTCCTACAAATTTTTAGTTATCTCTCTAGGCGCCAACAAACAAATCAAAATAAAAAAAAATTACAACTCATACATATCAATATGGTTAACTAGAAAACTTAATATATATATTTCTTAAGATTGAAACAAAAATTAGTAATTATTTAAGTAGTTAATAATTATTAATTTATTAAATAATTAATAATTGTTTAATAATTTTTAAGTAATTATTAATAATTATTTATTAATTGTTAAATAATTATTAATTATGAATAATTTTTGAAACATAAATACAAAATTAGACATGAACCTGTCGGGTGCACAAAATGATTAAACCTCCAATGATAGCTGTATTTCTTAGGTAGAATATGCAAATTCAAGATGATTAAGTTGGATATATATAGAAGATTCCATGAGAATTCAAATAACAAGTTCACTTGTGAACTCATGATATGAGATTAGTAATGGAAAAAATAGGATCTAAATTCAGTTTCACGATGAAAATTTGCTAACCCTAATTTAGGGAAGTCGATATTAGTTTTAAATTCATATTTGATAGACTTAGACTTCATAATCCACTAATATGTGCCATTCTTGTTCTCATGAACAAACTCAATGGTCTCAAAGTTGTAAGCAAGCTGAATCTCATCTTTTGTGCACTTGACATTTGGACTTTCAACCTTGAAATTCTCAGTGAACAATTTGGCCTAGAAAGAAGGAAGCTATATTTTGAGTCCATGGGATGATTAGCTCGCATAAGCTCTATATATATATAGAGAAATGAGAAATCCTCATTGCGCTTTTGCACATGACCATGGAAAATAGAAACAAAGGGGATGAGGGATGAATCACACTAGCCAGTACCCACTAAAACATAAACCACGTGAATGGCTTCCATACAGTAAAATTACAGTAAGATTACAATGAAACCCCTAACAAATTATTAGAATCCCTCGTAACCAAGTCATAAATGTCATTTTATAAAAGTGTATTAAAATTTTTTAAAAAGAAAATGCTTTTTATCACTGCCATGCTGGCATACAAAAAAGTAGGATCCAAATTCAATTGTCATGCTAAAGAATAAGGATAATTGCTAATATTAATCTTTGCTAGATTATTGACAAATCTATTACATGATACATGCAGGATAGCTGCGAATGCTTCAACAAATGATTGAAAACCTTAGTTTCAAAATACATCTATTAAATGAGAAAGAACTTTAGATTGGGAAAATATATAAAGAAATCTCAAAGTGCATTCCTGGTTACAGAATATAGGAAAGAAAATAGTAAGTTTGAACCTAACCTGATGAGGAATGATCCAGTGGAACTCAAGATAGTGCTACAATAGAAGAATTGTAGCTTAAAGCCTAATAAAAATAGTCAAACAAATGCACCAAATCTTGTCTAGTTCAATACACATGAAATTGTCAGGGCAACCATAAATATATAATGGCATTGCCAATAGAGTGATAATTATCCCCAAAACATAATAAATTAGAGTAATAATTTTTTCATTATCTAAAACACTAATTTTGTCTCTATCTAAATAAAGAAAAGTAATTACTCCATTTAACAACTATAAATACAAGCATTTGGAATTAGTATAAGATGCCATTTGTCAAATTATTTTGTGTGATACTACTATATTAAACTTTATGAATGAAATTCATTTGTGCATTTCCAAAACCACAACTTTTTTCTTGCAATTTCCAATTAAAAATAGAGTAGCCAATATTTCACCTTTGTCAACGTATGACATTATAAAAGAAAACCAAGAGAAATGGCAAAGTGATAAAAAGATATACCTAGTTAGAAGGAAATAGATTGCAGCGTCTATCAGAGCTGATAAAAGATATAATATATTTGTAAAACATAAAAAATCATTTAAAAAACATGCATTTTAATGACTTTAAATAGGAGAATTTGGTACAATAACATTCTTATGATTATTAGTAAAAGCAATCTTCAGCTACTCTTCAGGATTTTTATCTTGACCTTTTTCATAAAAATTACTAACCATTATCAAGACTGATAAAAATAATATTAAACTATTTAAGCTAATAGTTAGGGTGAGTCTAGATCAAATAGTATAAATGCAAGAAAAATAGAAATAAGAAAAAGAAAAAACTAATGGAGAAAAGCTTAATCATAAGTACTCTTATAACTAATTCTGTAACTAAACTTTCAACATTATTGTTTTATTTCCTCTTTGATCATTTATCCAAGAAACCAATTAGACAGAACACCTAATTAATTCTTATTAATTTCTTCCTAAATTTTCTAACTAAGCTTAGCATCCAATTGATCCTTATTGCTAAATTAGTTAAAGGGCATCACCTCAACTAATTTACTAATAGTATTAAGATATAAAAATATTAAGTCTAATTAATTAAATTACTCCAACAACAACTCAACTAATTACCTTTAATTCTCTAAGAAAATTTACTTAACCTAGCAGATAATCGAAACCCTATTACTACTCCAATCAAACAGCCACAAATAACAACAAATTGTTTATAGAAATTTAGCTAGTAATAAATCATAATGAATAATTAATTAATCTACCACCTTAATCAGTCATTAATCAATCATCAAAAATAATTATAAGCATTAAAATAGAGAATCAAATTGGGAATAAATTGGAATTAAGAGCAAGTCTTACAATCAACAAAAAAATTGGTATAGAATTTCCCTCACATTGTGATAAAAGCTTAACTACACATTCATACAAAAATAACAAGGAAAAATAAAAGGAAAAAAGAAACCTAATTGGGGTTAGAGTCTTGCCCTAGCGAAGCTCCTCTCCTTCTCCAATTAGAGACAATACAAAAATGAATCTAAGAGTTATTACAATTACGGCTTAGCTAAGTATTTATAGGCTCACTACAATACCTCTTGATTGGACTGCAGATAGGGGTTGAAAGGAGGTTTAATTAAATGTGGGTCATTTTATATACTTGCATAAAAACTCAATTCCTAGCTGAAGTTATGGGCTAAAAATCAAGATAACTTTCTAAAGTAGTCAAATTAGTAACAAAATTTTGTACTTACATCCATAACCATGAAACTAGTTGAAAATGTTGTAGTTTAACCTTAAACCCTTCCCAAAAGTTGTTAGGATGGATCATAGCTATTCTATTGCTCTGCTTTGCACCAAAATGATGCATAGAGCTCCACTTACAAAGAAATTATCAAAACTAGTTCTAGATCACAGCACTACACTATGTTTCAGTTTTTAGGCTTTAATTGACCTCCAAACCTATTGAACTGGGCTTTGTGCTTTGCATGATATTTTTAAATCTTTCTCTTATCTTTCTAAAGACATAATAATCACACAAAAAAATAAGGTCTAAAACTCAAGATATGCCTAAAAACTTAGAATAGTGTAAATTTATTAAATAAATGCAATTAAGCACAAAAACTGAGAAAACCACAAAATTAATTTCAAGTATCCAATTAAGCACATAAACATAACAAAAGAATAAGTATAAAGGGATATAAAATATGTATAAATTGTGTTAATTAACTACTTAATTAATGAACTTTTTCTTCAAGCTTGATTGCATAGATTGACTGGCTAACCAAGACATTTGTGAAGTCAACCAAATTAGAATTGATCTCATAATCAAATATATCTTTATCCTTATTCAACAGAAGTTGGTTTATAGCCCTTTGAGTATAATTAATGTATTTTTAGAACAACAAATTCAAAGAGGTAGTCCTTTCAAAGCCAATACGAATGTAATGAGTGCCAATTTCACGAAGTTTGGTGGAAGGAATCTTGTAACTTTCATGAAATCTTTTGGCATTTGAAAGATGTGTAGAAGCAAATCCTTGGTCTTTAAAATGACCTTTACAAACAAGTTCCAAAGTCAAACATGACATCATAGATTTCTTCTTTTAAGAACCATCATTCTTATAATGATCGATTTTATTAGGTCACCTGAAAAATGCACTTTTATTTCTTTTTGCTAGTAATCTCGAGGATATTTTTGAGAATCATCAGTAGTGCCACTGAAAGACCTGTAATCTTTCTTCAAGTAACTACACTATGATTGATCATGTGATAACATATTTCCAAATGAAGGCCTACAAATATGCAAAAATCTTAATTGAAGAGTCATAAGAACATGCAAAAAAAATGAGAATAACAAGAGTTAAAGATAAAACAAAATCTTAATGTGGTCTTCAAATCTAAGGAGCTCATTTGCTCAAGATTTTGAATCATAAGTCGATAGGTTAAGTTAAAATCCTTCAAAAAGTTTTGTAAGGTGAAGACTTCAAAGGTAACCAAATCATTGGAAAAAGAAACCCACCATGATCAACTTTCCAGTATGTAAATCCCTCTCTTGCTCGAACCCCAAAAAAGGAATTCTTCCAATGTACAATGTTGCCAAACATGTTGTTAAAAAGTACCTTTATTGACCTATAAGTAAATTATATCCAAGTTCCTTCTTTCTCAAAGGAGTAGGTGAAAAAATAAAAGAAAAGTTTGTTAGTAGAAGTAAAGTCAACATCCTTGATCATATAGTAGATGGATTCAAAAACTTCTAATAAAGTATAAGAATTAAACATCAGTTGCGAATGGTACACATTCATCTCTGGTAGAATGGATTGTTGAGAAAGGCTAAAAGGCTATTGCACCCCCAACATTAAATAATGCATCTATAAAAAGTCAAATAGTGATTAGGCTCAAAACCAAACATAATATCCCTCTTTTCAACAACCTTGAAGGTTATCAAGAAACAATCTTTACGATAATTCATTCCCTCAAGAAGATTTTTAAGTGTCGCAAGGTCAAATCATAAAAGCAAAACCTCTACTTCCATTACTTTTGCCTCCACCCAATTTAATGCATCTTTTTCAACCCACATTTAAATGTTATTGTTTGGTATTAATTCCAAGTTATCCAATACTAAGGACACTACCCTATTGCTCTTTGTCAGCCCCAAATCACTGGGATTGGTCAAGTGATAGAGCTTAGTTTATAGAGGGCAATCTAAATGTGTGGAGCATGAAAAACTCATACTTAAGCATGCCTAGGAAAGAAGACCACCAAAACATAGTCAACTAAGAAAACTGATGAAAGTTGCACAAGTAGAATGTGGGAATCAATCAATTGCAAAAATCTCCATAGGGTTAGGGCAAATGTTAAACATAAGGTAACAAGAAACAATAGAAAAAGAATAGAAGCAAAAAAAATAACTTGGAGGAAGTTTGGTGTATACCTATGAAAGACAATTGCCTAGCAAAATTCCACTGATTGAAGCTCCCTAACAAAGAAAGAAAGTTTTTTCAGGAGTGCAGACATATTGAAAGTAACTCAAAAAATAACAAATCCCAAAATAGTAGAAGTAGATTAAATATCCAATGAATAAGAATCACCCCACAAGAGTTATAATGTGAATCTCTTTAGGCACTTTTAAGAAAAACAATGGACTCAGGATCAAAAAATTAAGACACAAGCTTCTAGAAAAGGTCAAAAGTTTGAAAAAAAAAAAGATTATTCTAATTCCCGCTCGTAAGCCATATGACCTATTGATCGTTAAAGACAAGCATCCAATCAAGCATCTAGGATAGTTAGGCAAACAACTACAAACTTCTTAGAAACACTTAGACAAGCCTTAGCTAACCACTTAGAAGGGCCTAATGATAAATATAGGACCAATGGCCTAAATGGTCAGGGCCCCCTTCAGAGACCTAACTAGAGGCCTCAAATAAGTTAAAGACCCTTCTACTCATTTACAAATAATAAGGTATGAGTTCCATTTTAGCCAACTGAATACTTCACTCTTAGAAGAATTCTTTTTAGCTTTAGCATCAAGGGGGCTTTGGTAATAACCACTGCTTAAGCCTTTGTGCAAGTGACTTCTGACCACCGCACTCAATTGTTGTGTGTGTGAGTGTGCGTGTGTGTGTGTGTGTGATTTAAGGGACAAAGATTTGAAAATCTATTTTAATTGGCAACTTAAAATCAAGAAAATTTTGAGCATAGTGTAGAATCTATTATTAGTCAAATAAGCAAATCTGTGATTTTAATAATTGTAATAAACTCAGAATATGATATTGGCATAATTTAAAAATGAATTAAATTAAATTTTTTAAAGTTTAAAATTATTTTTAAAATTTAACATCAACCTTCTAATTGGCTAAAATAGCTCAAAATTAGTTAGAAGTGGTGACATGCAAATAATTAAGTAAGTTAAAATAATTTAATAAAGAAATAAATTTTTGGAAATCATTGAAAATTGAGAATGGGCATAAATAAATATAGGAATTCTCTGAGTAGTAGAAAAGAAATTTACAAAAGAGATAAAGACACTGACAGGACAATCTATTAAGAAAATAAATTCCTATATACCACAAGTAGAAGGGTAAAGTGTAATTATTAAGGTATGATAAGTTAAAAAGGGAACTATAAGGAAATAAGCCTAGAAGGTTAAAATGTCTTAAAGAATAATAAGGAATTTAGAGAACCCTACTAGAGAAAATATGTGACTTTAGTATATGTTTAAAGAAAAGAAGAAGGATAGAATTAAGATTGAAAGCATAATAACAAATGAGAAAAATGTAGTATGATCTATATAAGGTTAGGATGCCCCGATAAGAGAATTACACATGAAATATATATAAAAAAAAGGTCATGATGGAAAAGTGAATGAATTGTAAACTATCTTACTTAAATACTAAAGAAAGCAAAAAGATTCAGGGGCTATCAAACTCAAAAACTATAGGTAATAGTAAAAGAAGGTAAGTATAGTAGAGTGGCTCCAAATATAAAACAAATGTGAATCTGAAGATTAGTAAAGGATTAGGAGAATAAGTCATAAATACCCATGGCATTGTATAGATGGGGCCATTATAAAGTGTTTGTGTATTCGATTGCAAAGATATGATTTTTTATGTATGTATGGATGATGACAAACTGTGAAATAATGAGATCTTGTTGTTGTGTATTTGTATATAAGAATGATTTGTTATGAAAAGGCCTTAAGAAATAATGAGATCTTGTATCTATGTATAAGAATGAATTGTTATGCAAAGGCCTGCAAGTCAAAAATATTATAAAATGAGAGTACGTATTTGCAGTGCACATATAATTTGATACATACATTAAGCACAAAAAATGTGGAAAATTGCATGTAATAGCCATGATGCAGCATATTGGCCTAGGACCACTTGGTAGGAGGAATAATTCAAAAAAAGAAAAAGAAAAAAAGAAAGGGATAAGGTTAGAGGTAGGATGGATAAGAGGGGACTAGAAGTACAAGGGAGAAATGCACTTCAAGCACATAGTACATTTGCATATTTACATAGTTTGGATGGGTAGATGATATGTGCGTGTGTGTATGGTGTGTGTGGCCTTGATGAATATTTACATATATGTGTACTGCATTGCTATGGATGTTGATTACATGATCTTGTATGTGATTAAGTAATGTTAACAATATATTTATTTATTGTTGTGATAAATAATCCTAATCATGTAATCACTGTTAAACTTGTTGTAACTTTTAGAAAATCATGATTCTTTATAATGTATGAGATGCTATATATATGGGTATTTGTGTATTCGTTCTACATGTGACCTCACAGTAAGTTAAGCATTCTTACTCACCAAGTCAATGGTTGGACTCACCCTCACTATTATAGCTGTAGGAACATTTATTCCACATTTACTAGCATGGATACTGACATCAAGTAAATAGTCTTGAACACACAAGGCTAGAGAATTTCACAGGCACAGTTAGGACCTTGGGCATTAAGTCAATCATACATTTCCTTCTTACTAGAGATGGGATTCATTATAGAAGTTTTAGAAAACCAATGTTTTAGTCAACAACTTATGGCTAGATGAACATGTGATTAAGTACTTAACATATTATCTTTTACTTTGTATGAATGCATGATAATTTGATTAGTAGCATTCATCCATTCCTTGTTGAAAAAAAAATTATTACATCCTAAAATTTACACATAATTACTAATGGATTTTAAAAACAATTAAAGAGACCAATTCTAAAGTAGAATTCTAGGCTAGGATTTCAAGCTAATTAAGAATATTAGATTGAGGGGTCTTACATTTAGAATGTTCAACCAACCAATCCATTAACCTACAATGAAATCATAAATAACTAGATCAAAATATGCTTGTTATCATCAAAATGCTTTCCAATTTTTTGAAACAATTTAAACTAAGGGACTTGATCAACAACTTGCACTATCACATACATAATGTTTATCTCTCACACTTTCCCACTTTATCATTATTGAATTTTTTGCACAAAAAATGTTCAAAAAGACTTTTATAAATTTATCCTTTATCTAGAATCACAAAAAAAAAAAAAATTAGAATTCAATTCCTTTGGATTTGAATTCATGACATTGGAAAGCCATATGGGCAAAGAGAATGCATATATACCATTACTTTGATTCTTATGTGCAATGTTAATTTTCTTCAAACAACTTCAATTATAAAATGGACCATGCTTTGGTACATATTCAAAAGTTCATACTAGTAGATATTATTATCATGTCACATCCCTAAAAATGGAATGTAATTGGCGTGAACCACTTAGTGATAACTCAAGAACTCATGAATATCTATCCTTTTGTAAAATATTTATGTTTTGAAAATCATAAAAATGATGCTAAAAATATGTCTACAAGCATATATTTAAAATATGAAATGAAAGCTATAAGAAATCCATTTTTACAAAACTTTCTTTGAAAACTAAATACGTAATTCCTTTTTCATATTTCATAAAACATAAAACTTTTGGACCTTGTCGGACCAAACTAACATAATCACTAAAGAAATAACCAAGAAAACCATGTGCTTGATAGCATGAAAACACATATGAAAGAGTCTGCACTAATTGAGACATTCCTCAAATCTGTTCACCCAAAATGTTAATGGAATGGAAGAATACAACCTGAGTACTTAGTGAATAGAAATCTCCACCCTAATTTTGGTGAAAAACATTTTTGGTCATAAGAACATATTTACACTCACACAGATATATATATATATATATTCATACACATGAAATGTCATATTTATCTTCAAGTGTACTATCATAACCTTTCTTTAAGTTATCATGCATTTCATTTAACATTTCCTTACTTAGCCATAACTATTCAATTCAATTCAATCATAGCAATTATCAATCAAGGTGACATCATAATAAATCATATGCAGTGGCTACCATGGTAGCTATTAGTGGGACCCTCAAGTCAACCCTTCATTATATATAGCTTTTAGTCCATGTGATTTACTAGCCTTATAAGATAGGTTATTCACAAGAATATACACTATACTATGTAAGTTTAACTGATATTGAGTAAGTCTAAGGGGAAAATGATAAATGTTGTGTGTTCTTGAACCACTTCATTCCTTTATTAAAGGCACTCTTTGTATTTCATATAGTTGTGCCCTCCTACATCACATCCTTTACATATGTCACCAGCTATTATAGCTATCACAATGATGAATAAATCAACTGGTTTATCTTCCCTTCTTACTTTGTACCAATTACATACATAAACATTTCTTTCATCAAACAATTTAATCCTTAAATTTCCCTAAGAAAATTATCATTCTACACTTGCTAGTATTAGTTGTCCTTTCTATGCTATCATTCCATTTCGAAATAATCTTCACTTTAATTATTAATACATGTGTAAATTATTTAAATCATGAAAATTCAAAATTTTGGAATAACGTATTTCAAATTTTCTTACTTTTATATTCCAACCATATGCTAAGCCCACCCATGCATACATATAAAAAGTCATATAAAATAAATAATCATATAACATATATATCCTAAACTGAATTATGCTTCTATTTATCATCCTAGACCATTTATAATTCCTAACATAATCTGAAACCATTATGTATTCATATCATATATTGAATGCTTTCATGTTTATGATTTATCTAGGACCTATCTCATGTTCATTACACATCCTAAATTCTTTTACATTCTAGCACATAGAAAACTTTTGGTAATTTTAAACATATATATATATATATATATCTAATAAAAGAAAGCAAGTTAAAATAGAAACTCCCACTCACTTAGAGGAAAGAATCTTCTAAAACATTCCTAAATCACCAGTTTGATTAACTGTAGGTTATAAGTTATTGTTAATGTGGGATCTCACAAAACAAATGAAATTGACTAATTGAAACATGAGATTTGAAAAGAGAAAGATGAATTTAGATAACTCTAACCATTAGTTCAATTATTTTACCTCTATTTTGCTGCTTTGGACAAGAGATGCAAGGAGAAATTTTCCCAACAAAGTTTTGGCTACTTTCAAAGAGTTTCAATTATGATGTCTCAAAATTTATGCATTGACACTAGTCAGTTGATTGGTTAGTATTGTTGGTCCCAAAAAAATGTGTAAAAGCTAAAATTTGGATCTTGCCCTTATTCCTTTAAGGGAATATTATATACTCTTTAGTTTTGATATGGACTTTAAATGAATCTAACAAACAATTGAATACTAATTATATGCCGTATGGAATAATGTTTGATATGCACAATAGAAGACTTTGTAATTGAAGAATTGAATTAGATTATTACATCAATAATTTAACTAGTTTGTTAAACGAATTATCAGAGAAACAAGATTACAAAATTGATGAATTTAGGCAGAAGCCAAAAATGATAAATAGAATTGTAAAATGTAATAAAGTGATAACAGCTGTAAAGAAAAACTTGAGACAGATTTTTTAAAGTGGTTCAACTTGAATTGAAATCTCAATTCAAGTCTACTCCACTGAAAATCAATCCTTAATTAGATTATCACTTGTATTATTCAATACATAGGATTTTAACAGGATTCCTATCAACTAGTTTTTACAAATTACACAAGACTTTTCAAGCTACTTGCTAACCTATAACACAAGATTTTCTCCAGGCTCTTACAACCAATGATGCAAAAATTCTCTAATCTCCTAAAACTATGATCAACCTCATCAGTTAGAAGATTTTACTAAGAATTCAATGCTCCTTCTATCAATTGTAATTAACCTCACAATTCTAGAAGGATGCAAAGGGAAGATTAACCTCTTCCTCTGTATTTGGATTCCTAAAACTTAGAAATCTAAAAAGATAAACAAGAAAACAAAGTAAAGATATGAGTTAGAGATACAATACTTAG
>JANHAO010013494.1:0-15822 GCA_026873985.1 Saraca asoca
GTCGAACTCCACGGGAACCCCAGAATGGAACCCCACTGACACTCCAAACACCCTGCTCATCATGCATCTGAGCGACCTCCTTGGTTATTCAATATGATATAAGTTTTTAAATCATGATTTTCTGGTTGAAAACCCATTTATGCTAAATCATATGATTTATTAATATCTACCACCGAAGTAGATTGGCTTATCGGACATTCATTATACTCAAATCTTCTAAACTGTGATTTGCAGGAACTTATTCATCTCAGCGTGGCATGTCGAGCTTTTGCCAGCAGAAGACTAACTCTCAGTCCGCAGAGCACACTACGAGTTGGGGGGCTTATGTTGTATGTATTTTTCGGATGGGCTAGCAAAAGGCCTAGCTGAAGGGAGCCCAACCAGCTGAAGGAAGTCTTCCTCAGCCAAGGCCAGTTGAGCGCGTAAATCGAGGAAGGGCCAGTCAGCAAAGGCTGATTGATGGAGAGCCTGCAATAGCTGAATGGCAGACTTAGCCTTTTGTATATAGGCTCTGTGTAATAAAAAAGAAAGAAGAGACTCATTTTGCTAGAAGAGAGCATCCTGAGAAAAATAGAGAACCCATTATAAGAAAGGGAGAGCTCTGAGAGCAGAGAGCCATGGAGCTCATGAGAGAGAAACTCTTGTATAACTACGTACACAGCAAGCATTTCCCAGCAATAAGATCAACCGTGGACGTAGGGTCCAGTGATATCTGGATTTGGCCGAACCACGTTAAAAAATCTTGTGTTCTTCTTCTTTCTCTATTTTCTGCACCAGGTTACAGTTAGGAGTCCATCGAATCATTTTCGTTGGCTAAAGTTTGAGTCCTTCGTACGAACCAAATTTCATCGTCAATAGTAAGTGATAATAATAATAAAATACAATTTTATTTGATAATAATAATGATGATAATAGTAATAACAATAGTAGTAATTATATTTGATTTCAATTAATTAATGTGAAATTAATATTTAAAACGTAACGGGTTGTTTAACACGTCTGAGATTGCCTGATAAATATTGACTTAGGATTGAGATTGGTCCGTAGCAACTCAAATTGAGTTTGACCTGGTGAAAAAATAGCCCGACTTGGGGCTGGCCTGATGTATAGTTTTTATCCATTGGACTAATCATAGAGGTTTTGGTTAATCCATTTTGGCATGTCTAATCGTCGGTTTATGTTCCTTGTTCTTTAGGGTCCGTTTGTTTTGACGAAAAACATCTTCTGTAGGAATAATCTTATTTTTTTTATATTTATAGCTATAAAATATTAAGATAACAACAAATATTCTATTTGTTCTATGTTTCGTATGGGGAGTGCGGTGAAAAACAACATTCACTATTTCAAAAAGGAAGTTGTTTTCCCTCATTACCATGGCACCATGTATTGTTTTATTAATCATGGGGTATGCAAATGACATGAAAGTCCTTTATTATATACAAGCAAATGACATTTTCCTTCCAACAAAAATGGAGCCTTAATTGAAACCCCTTTATATAAAAAAAAAAAAAAGAGAAAATATTTTTAAAGGAAGGATGAAGAGCATGGAAAGAGGAGGAGCAATCCTCAAAAGTAAGAAAAGTTCAAAGATTAGAAGTTGCATGAAAATAAAACCAAGAAGCTCAAAGATCAAAATTCCAAAATAGGTTCCCAATCCCTTTACAAATTAGTCATACTTATCTCTTGAAAGAAACCATGAGCTTTAAATCAAAGCAAAGTAACAAACATAATCTTATGGGACACCAAGAACATAGGATGATATTGATGTTTAAAAATTCTAGCATTATGTTTCAACCATATATACCATAAAACAGCATGTCTTGCAACTTCCCAAATTGTGCTCTTTTCCTTGTTATTTCCAAAATCACAACATCTCTTTGATAAGGATATGTCCAAAGTAGTTGGACAATCCCATGAAACCCCAAACCAAGAGAAAAGCTTATTTCATAACTGTCATGTCATCTCACCATGCATAAGTAAGTGACTATTAGTCTCTAAACTTTTAGAACACAACAAACACATAGTTGAGGACAACGTTTTATGTGATCTTGTTCAAAATAGAAGTCCAAACAAAAACTTTAACCTTTGATAGAGCCCAAGAAAAGGCAAATTAAGACTTAAAGGATTATGGACGAAAGATTTGCAAGTGAACACACTAGAGGAAGCTAGGGACCAAACACATTGTTAGTTATCATAAAACCATTCCTGGGCCTGCTCCTAATAGTTTAAGCTTTTGGGAATACTTGATATGGTATCAAAACCTCGTAGAATGAAAAATCAGGGCTTCAAAATTCCTGTCACCTTTGCTCTTCTAATTAAATCTCACCACAAGGTAGGCTTGTGCTATATCCACATTTCAAGCCTAAAGGTTTATCACATGAGGAAGCATGTTAGAGTTATAATAAAATCATTTTCGGGCATTCTCCTAATAACTTAAGCTTTTGAGAATAATTGACACTTGATAATCATCTGTCAAGATAATTTGAAAAATGAAAAAAATCCAGAAATTCAATGAAATAAAAAACTCAGAAGTCTCTTTCATTAAGATTCCCGGTGAAATGAAAATTCCAAGAAAAATTAGTAGCTTCTTGAGCAAAAGAACTAACAACGTTATGAAGCGAGGAGAAACGAAAAAGACGTGGAAAATGAAATGAGAAGATAGACTCTCCCAACCAAGAATCCCCCTAGAAACATAATAAAGTTCCATCCCCTATAGAAAAATGAACCAGGGGAAGGAAAGAAGAGTAAACCTGAGATATGGATTTCCTTCTACGAGTATCATATCTGCTGCAGTGGCATCTCATCCAACTTGATGAAGACCATACTCTTAATGAAAAAATTCCATCTCCAAGGGAAACTGCCATAGCCGTCTAGCAACAAGAGCATAGATTTTGATACCAGATTACCAATACCTAAACATCCATCTTCTTTTGGTTTACCATAGACATCCCAACTCACCAAATGGCTTCTTTTAGAATCACTGGTACCGTACCATAAGAAGTCTCACATAAGCCTCTCAAATTTTCCTACAACCCCCACTGGGATCTTAAAATGGAAAAGATAATAAACCTGAATGCTAAACAAACAGACCTAAATAAGAGTAACGCTTCCCCCTAAAGAGAAAAATGCACCTTTCCGGTTATCTAGTTGCTTTGTAATCTTTTCAAGAACCGAATCCCGACAATAATCTGCACGAGGGTTGCCTCTTTAAAGTGACCACCTTCCTTTTCTTCATTTTGTTTATTTTCATGAATTTGGAGTTTTAATATGATTTATTCATTGTCATTGTATAGTATCATACATTATATGATTTGTATTGAGTAATCTGCCAGTTAAATTTTTCACACCACTATTTTCATATAACTTGTGATAGAAGTGTCTCAATCCACATGTCAGTTTTTTGTGTACTTGTGCAATTCACTGGTCCTATGTACTGATATTAATATAAAGCATTGTTTGCCCACCTGTATCTTCAGGCAAAATTATGATCGTTGCAAGTCTTGTTTTTCAATCTTCTGGAAATAATTCTTTTTTTCTTTTTTAACTATTTAATCAATGATTGGTACAGTTGATATTTTACTAGAGTTTTTCGCTTGTGTTACTGCAGGAATGGGGTGATCCTAGGAAGGAAGAGTACTACTTCTACATGAAATCATATTCCCCAGTTGATAATGTGAGACCCTTATGGTTTTGCAGTAATTTTATTGAAAACCATCATTCTGCACTATGAAGCTGTAGTCATCATTTTCCTTTATTTGACCAAAATTTTAATTTTAGCCTTCAACTGAGTAGTTTTCTAGGAATTGTTCATTAATGTTTGTTTAGAATTTGATCTCTCTTTCATTTCACTCAGGTAAGGGAACAAAATTATCCCCACATCCTTGTAACTGCTGGTTTAAATGGTAAGAAATATTATGATAGACTGGTAAAATTCTCCTAAAATTTTATGTATATATTTTAAACAGAGCTCACTAGTTACTTTAAAGGGCAAGCAGATATTATCAGTCTTGCTTGTAATTTCTACTACGTCCTCTTATTTGACCTTTTGTATACTTGCTACAGATCCACGTGTTTTGTATTCAGAACCTGCTAAGTTTGTGGCAAAATTGAGGGCTATGAAGACTGATGATAACATACTGCTGTTTAAATGTGAGCTTGGTGCTGGACATTTTTCAAAGTCAGGGAGGTAATTTTCAACTTAAAGCTGTTTGTTCTATAATTTATGTGAAATCTGTGTGGTTTTGAGAATTGTTCTTATTTCTAATCTTGCAATTATATTTCTGACATAGCTGGTTTTTTTTTTTTTTTTTTTTTAATGCTGGAATTTTAATCGTTTTAATTTCTTACTCACTTCCTTCATTTTTGTTGAAAATTGGGAAAGGAAGTGTTTAGTTAATAGAAAGCTCAAGGCCTGTGCTGATTTACTCCACAAAAATAGATCTTGTAAAACGTATGAGCCTAATTCAGTGGGTGAAAACTCTTCCATAACCATTTATGTTTTTCTTGTGTTTTTATATGTCAATTGGATGATGGACTGACAGTCTGAGTTTATAAAAATCTTAACTTCTGATTTTTTTAATTGTTTACGGAAGCATCCATAGACAGAACTAGATGCAACTGTCCGCTGGGAGTCTAGGATATAAATGAATATTGAGTTTCTTACCAGTGACTTCTACCCCTAATAATCTATAGATGTGTATTTGTTTAATCAATTATATATATATTGGATGTAGATTTGAGAAGCTCCAGGAAGATGCTTTCACTTATGCTTACATCCTGAAGGCTCTAAACTTGATTCCTCAGCCTGAGTCTACTAAACACCCATGAAGCACAAATGTAGTTACGAGATGAGTACAACATTTGTGAACAAGAAGTTGCATATATCTTGGTTTAGTGTTTGTGATGCTATTGAAGAATTGCAATCTCAGGAAGTGGTGAAAATGACAGTTCTCTCTATATATAACCATCTATTTTACCTTTGTAATTAAAATCTACTTGGCAAAGGAGGGTTGTTTCTCTTTATTTTCTGAATGTGTCTACAGAAGTTCTTATTTTGGTGGGTGGTGAGGGTAATTTGACTTATTGTATGATTAATCTCCTGTACACTATTTTAGTAATTATGAAGTTGAAGATTGACTTAGATTGTGCCCATTATAATTTATGAGTTGTAAATGCTATGATTTTTTCTGTAAAAAAAAAAATATATATATATATATATATATATATAAAGTTTGCAACAAAATTATGAGGAAAAAAAATTTCATTAACTTAAAAAATTCGGGTAAAGAATGCTCAAAATATCAAGCAAGGGAATTGCTATTGGTGCACGGGTGTGTTTGAGTAATGATACTCTTATATTCACTATTTACATTCTTATATTTGTATTTGTGTTACACTTTAAGCACGCTCACGCGAGAGAATGTGCACACTCGTATCCAAGAAGAGATGTTAGTGTATGTTATTTGGTACATTTTTTCAAAAAACGTACACACTCTTTGAGATATTGTTTAGACAAAATTTGAATAATGTCACATGGGATGTGGCAAATATTATTACCAAAAGTCATTAATTGTATTTATGTAGCTAGTTAGCTAAAAAAAATTACTACACACGATGTTTACTTTATGTGAATAGTTACACACATTTTGAAAAAAAAAAGAAGTTACAACTAATTTGTAGTTGCAACAAAGTTATTTAGTGGTGTAATGCTGAAGAAAGATATGCAATTTTTTTTTTTTTGCCAAATTACTTGCAACTTGTAAAAACTCTCGCAATTTTAGTCGAGATTATGCCATTGAGTTGTAAGTACTATGATTACTTTTGTAAAAATTCTTATTACGTTTGCAACTAAAATTTATGGACAAAAAATTGATGCTTAAAAAAAATGCTACTTCTTGTAAAAAAATTATGTAATTGTCTATTAAAATTACACAACTTGCAACTAATTGAACTAAGTTACAAACTTATATAAAGATCTCGCAACCTACTTCAAGAAAGATGCAAATGATCAAATTCAGTTGCAAGTACTTTATAAGATACTGTCGCATTATTGCAAAAAAAAAGGTATATTTCTCCGTGAAAGCGAGTATATTGCAATTGTTTTAAAGAAAAAATATATAATTTTAATATAATATTTTGGAAGAAATAAATCAAATCATGTACAAATAGGACTCTCCAACCTAGCATGATACCTTATGAATTGAAGAGCCCATAATATAAGAATTTTCAAGAAAAAAAAAAGAATTTTCATGTAAGTAGAGGTGTCAAAATGGTTGGCCGGCCTTGTATTGTGACATTGGCCAGCGTTTATCTTAAATAAATTAAAACAATCTAATTAATTTTCGTTAGAAAAAATGATATAAATTATATATTGTGAACTAATAAGTTTAGAAATTATTTCTAGAAAATAGGTTTGGAGAGGAGAGCCCATAAAGACATGGGATATGACCCACTATAAATTTGATTAGAAAAATTAAACTCATAGGAAATTGGATTAGAATTTATAAACAAACCTATATTTATAAATTTAGTCCATATGAGAAATTAGACTTTATTTAAAGAGAGTTTATAGTCCAAAGGATTTTTTGGGTGAGTCTTCTAGATAAGATTCAAAAAATTGAGGATTTTGTTCTAAAAAGAGGGTGCAGTTGGGCCTCTCTAAGGAGTCCAAAACATTCCAAAATGTGGCCACTCTTTTTTTGGGGAATCCAATGGTCTTTCAAGAAGAAACAAGGGCAAAAAGGTCTAAAGTGAGGTCAAGATAGATGAAATTAAAGGGTAGGAATTTAAGAAGTATGACTTATTTTCTATAGCACCACACGACAAGAAAGGGAAATATTGGGATTTAGGAAGACAGTGTAAGTATATTGATTGTATATTAAAGAAATAGAGTATTCTATTATTTTTGTCTAATTAAAATAAAGTAAGAAAATGATAAAATTATTACTTTTAGTAACTAAGAGTTAGGAAAATAAAAAGACTATAAAATTTATATTGTGTATGTCTAGAAATACTAATAAGCTAGTATTTACTAAATAATATATTTTATTCTCCTTTAGACCCCATCTACCAATTCTTTCCAAAGAGGGACACTAACTCATCATTAAAGAAAAACCTAGGATTTGAACTAAAGTGTAACTACAAGGAAGGATAAGGACAAATGCCTCCTTTCCATCCTAAGTGGATAATCACACTAAAGAAAAGAGAACTAGACTAGATGAGGGAAATCTAAAAAGAGTGGTAGCTTATAATTAATGAGGAGATACATATTAAAATAGGGAGATATGCAATTAAGAGATGTGATCTACTTTTGGAGACAAGATCTTTCCTAAAGTCATTTCATAATTTTAGGCAATTATTGCATTAATTTACTTCTATACAAACAAGAAGGAACACACTCCACCCTAACCTTTCAAAGCCTACGGTTACTTACTCCCTCATTTCCCAATGTTTTTCTCTCCAAGCCGTCTATTTAACCGAATCATGTCTCCCTTTCACCCATTCCACTCTCATCAACTTTCATCGTTCAAAAGCTCCAAACGAAAACTCTACTCCTGTTCCATCTATCCTTAAGTCTTCATCTTGCATCAAGATTCAAGAATTCCTTTCACTTTCAAGCTCTCTTGAGGTAACTTCTTCCCAATACCTTTTTCTTTTTTAAGAACAAACTAAGTTTGGAAAATGAAAGAATCTCTTAAGCTTTAAGTGTGGATGAAGATCTCTTTGGCCCAACTATGTTTTCTTGTGTTCATTCACACAAATGCCTTACAAGACCAAGATGAGTTAAAAAATCCCATTTTGATCTTGCAAGGATGAGCTTCAATCTTGAGGGGAAAAAAGGGAGAGAGTGTTTCAAAATTTTCTTTTATATGAAATGTTTAAGGAAAGGTAACTTGATTTTTGGTGGTTTTAGGTGGAAAAAAAAAACTCGTCCATCCTCAAGTAAGAGTTAATGTGCTCTCCACCCTCTCTTTGATGTTTTTTAATTAGAAATATTTGCCATATATTTGCTAGCTTATGACTCTATGATTACCTATGCTTGAATACTAATGTGGTATGTTGCGTGAATAAAAAGAAGAAAATGACTCCTTTGATGGAGTGAAGCTCACGACCAAGGAGGATCTCAAAACTTTCAAGATGGATTTTTGTATAACTTATTTCATATGTTATTTAGTGTATAATTTTGAAGCTTTTTATGAATTTTAGGAGAAAATCCTAATATCCATAAATAGGTGTAATGGTTAGCCTTTAGATTGTGTGTGTTGAGTAGTGTTTGGTAGAATATGGAAACTTGTATGAACAAGAAGAAACAAAAAATAAAAAGAGAGAAAAAAGGGATAGTGAAGCTACAGTTACTTATGAGTCCAAGAAAAGATTCCTTGATTTTCTTCCTAGAGAGCCACAACTATATAGTGGCTCACTATATAGGTTGCCACAAAAATTTGCCCAAAAAGGCTAAGTACATCACAGGTTCAAGCCTTCTACAATGGTAGAAACTTCTAAAAATTTAAGTAAAAATAATATCTTGATATAATATTTGAAATAAGAAAGGTGTTCTAAAATGAACCAAGAAATAGGCCTAAAAGAAGAAACTTGTAAAATAGGCTTGGCAAATACCTTTTTACTTACTTTATATAGATCTTACAAAAATCTTGGTGCAAAGTGACCATGTAACATCTTATGATTTGTTAAGCCCAAATGGGCCTAATAAAATGTAATTGGGGGAGATTAAGGCCCAATGCCATTTCTAGGAAAGAGGGATAAAGATGAGTGGAGGGACAAGGTTAGAGACAAGAGGGATAAGGATGAATGGAGATAAAAGATGGAACCTTCATATCATTTTACCAAGTAGGGAGCAAGCATGAGTGTCACACAAACTAGGGTTTCCCTTAGCTTATGCTGTCCATTCATCAACCCTGTCGCCCTTTTGGCCCAAAGAGTCCATACTCCTTGGTTAGGTCATAATGAGTTCGAACTCATTAACCTTATGCACCATCTTTTGTGTCCAATAAACCCAAATACTTTTCTATGAGTCGAAACTCAAATTCTTATATGCAATAATTCTATAATTGTTTTAATTAATTAAAACCATTTTCTAAGTGAGGAACTATTCCTTTACTTATGATCTCCTTTAGAGTTAATATGAATATTCTACAATATTCAAATATTAACATTGGAAACTTGTTACTCTTTAATAATTATAATCTCTATTAGAATTATTATATCATTCATTAATTAACACTTCTAATTACATTAAAACACTTAATTAATCATTTCAAATTTCTAAAATGTTCACTAATTTATCACTTGAATTTAAAAAATTTTGTATTTTAGCTTTTCCTTTGATTTTTTATTAAAGAAATTCTATTATATATGACCGATTAGGTTTCCATGCATGTTAGTAGTTAATTTATTTACAAGCTTCAATAAGTTTAATTGAATTAAAACTCCTTTTAATTTAAATATAATTTCCCTAAATTGTTCAAACAAATTTATAGACATGATTAGTTTTTAGTAAAGCATCATAACCTTCCAAATGCTAGAAATAGATTTATGAAAATTAAAACATTTCATAATAAAGTGTTAATGTATAATTAAATCCCTTCATATTTTGATATTCAAATTAGATTTAGGGTATGGTTCAAATGTTAACCTTAATTTGAACATTGGATTATAGGTGTATGTTTGACTCTGTGCTATCTCACAATTGATTATATATAAAACTCCTTTTATGTATAAATCAATACATAGATCAATGATTTTGATCATGACACAAGTGTCAAAATATCTTTTGAATATCTCTCCTTGTTACTAAGGAGGATGGATTCTTTCTTGATCAGTCACTATCTTCATGTACATTGTGGTGCATCTAAAATTATTTGTTTATACTTTTTAAGAGTGCAAGTCTATAATCAAAGTACATAACTCCATACATAAGATACTATGTTAATCTCAAGTTTAAAGATCACTTGCACCATCTTTCACATGAAAAGTTCATTGACACACGATAACACTCGATATGATTTCTCATGGTAGGTCAATTCAATCACATGTTCCACAATATATACCCATATGTCTCATTTAGATATCAACATATCTACAGTGTATGAGATCATTGCATTCATCTAAAAGAATGCAAGATGACATAAGCTTGTTAACTAATGAATTATCGATATCCTATTTTCTTAATAATTCAACAATCATTGATATTTAGAAATGCAATTATATGTATAAGTCATTTCATAATTGCAATCCTAATTATAATTTATTTATACACAATTATATTTCAAAGACTTTATCTAATATGGCATACATATATCAAAACATATATATATTTTAAAACTAAACTGATAATGTTTATTAAATATGTTAAGATATATAGTATCCATGTCATTATAACTGATTGTCTTTAAGGCATATATACTAACAATGATGGGTAATGTTTGATAAGTTGAAATCATCAAATAAGAATATCACTTAATAATAACATGAAAGATGTAGCGTAACCTTGACGAAGGCCAACAAGTTATTAGGAAATCGATCTCTAGTTATCATTATTTTAATGAATGGCATTAATTACGTTCTTAACATGCAACTTAACTTAAATTAGTAAAAGATCTTTTTATTAGTTCAAGGCTTAACTATTTAAAGGTCATGCATACATTTAACTAGTCCATGTTCATACATACATCAACTAGCCTATGTCATGCATACATCTTTATTTAGATCATAATATAAATCACATGCACATATAACATATATAGGATGATTACAGACCAATTTAAAATTATTTTCCTTGAGCCATAAACAGTAAAAACCTCCATGATGTGTGCCTCTTGTCTCCACAAGTCATGCATCATCATGCTTCATGAGTCTTCTTGAATAGCTTCCAAAGTAATTACATCATATAAAGGAAAACTTGAGTTACATTCAAGTGGAGTGAGATGAGAAGATAATTTTACAATTAGAAGTTGATAAAAAGGCAAGATACGCAGGCCTATTTAATAAAATACCTAAAAATAGAACATACATTCATAAATGCATTTGGTCCATAATCATTAGTCCATGCATTCAAACATATATGAGACATACAAAACAAGAAAGCATAGCCTATTAACTATTTGATTCAAATTATGGTCATGCATATCTCAAGTTATTTGATTAATATTTAATTCATGTAAGTTGACTAATTTGATTCATTAAAACATCACAATCAATCTATTTTGGAAATTAATTATAATTAATTTCAAAATAAATCAATTAGTCAAATCCATCATACTTTCCAAAACTTTGGAATTAAGTAATAGGTAAAAGGAAAGTTTCCAAAACTATTTTCAATGAATTAGTATTGATGATTAAAATAAATGGAAAAGTTTCCAAAATTATTTCCAATCAATTTGTAATCATATTCAAATTAGATCCAAAGTTAAGAAAAGTTTCCATAATTATAAAAACACAATTTAGACAGGTTTTTCTTAAAATTGGTTATCCTTGAAATTAATTTCCTAAGTTGTATTTGTGCAATTAAGTCATGGGGCTAATTGGCTATCATCACAATCAATTAAAGTGGTTGGAATCACTACATTTGATGGCTAAAAAGCCAACCAGCCATACCAGTCCAACCAGTATCAAGTTTTGGCTAGCAGCTGCCATGTTTGGCCAACTACTGTCTTGTTCGACTAGCTAGCTGTCATGGTAGCCAACCAATTTTTCTCTGGTGTACTTGTCATCCAAAGTATAGATCCAATCCATATTGGTTATAAAAAAATTTTCTACAGGAAAATTCTACAGTTTGAATAAAAGAAAAATTTGATCATATGGAACTACATTACAACATGCACATAATCTCAATTATCATCATAATAGTTAAATCTATAATCATAAATTAAAGGAAAACAACCTAAGCTTTGATACTACTATTGAGAAAAATAGATCAAAGCACCAAGAATGCTGATTAAAAGCATTAAATATGTGCAACAACAATTTTTAAAATTTTTCCTAAGCTCAGATCATATTATTTCAAATTAATTCATAAGGATTTGTATAATTAAAAAAACTAATGATTTGAATTATACCTTCTTGAGAGTTATTCTCAGAATCCTTGATCTTTAAATATGAACTTGATCTCCAACCAACCTTATGAAATCTTTAGCAAGCTTGATAATCAAGTCTTATGGATTGATTTCGGTCAACTCTTTCATATTTGATTGCCAAGTCCAAATGTGATCTACACAAACCAATTTGATCCAAAGCCTCCACTAATGTTCATGTAACAAATAGAGTAAGAAAATCAACTTCTTAGCTTAAGAGGTACTAGCTATGAAAGGAATCATGAATTTACTCACCAAGCCTGGTGTTTGAATGCAAAAAAGAAGAAGAAAAGTGAGATTACACCAAGAGAGTTTGGGCCCACAACACATGTGCTAGGTTCTAGTGGTGTATCGTTACACACTTGTGTATTAGGGTTGGCATCTCACTCCTTTAAATAGAAGAGATTAGAGCAAAAGAGTGGGGGAGCAATCATGAGTGGCACAAAAGCTATGATTTCCTTTTGCTTGTGCCATTTACTTATCAAGCCTAAATACTTTTCCATGAGTCCAAACTCATAAGCTTTCTTATGTAATAATTCTCAAATTATTTTAATTCATTAATCAAAATAGCTTTTTAAGTGAGGAAACATTCCTTTACTTATGACCTCCTCTAGAGTTAATATACATATTCTAACAACATTCAAATATCAACAATGGAAATTTGCTACTATTTGACAATTGTAATCTTTATTAGAATTATTAAATTATTAATTAATTAATACTTCTAATCATATTACAAGACTTAATTAATCATTTTGAATTTCTAAGATGTTCACTAATTCGACTTTTGAATTTAAAACATTTTCCATTCTAACTTTTCCTTTGACTTTGGATCAAAGAGATTCTATTGTCTATGAACCATTAGGTTTCCACACATGTTGGCAATGAATTTTTATTTACAAATTTCCATAAGCTCAATTGAATTAAAACTCTTTTCAATTCCAGCATAGTTTCCCTAAATAAACTGTACAAATAAATTCATAGATCATGATTACTTCTAGCATAGCATTATGATCATCCAAATGCCAGGAGTTGTAGAAATCAATACCTTTCATGATAAGGTGTTAGCGTATAATTAAACCTCTTCATCTCTTGATATTTAAATTTTTTTAGGGTATGGTTCAAGGGTTAACACTATATTGAATGTTCAATTATAGGTGCATGTTTAACTATATGCTATCTCACAATTAGTTGTACATAAAACTCCTTTTATGTATGAATCAATATATAGATCACTCCATTCTTCTAAAAGAATGTGAGATGACATATGCTTGTTTATTAAAAAATTATTAATATCCTATTATCTCAATAATTCAACAATTAGAGATATTTA
This sequence comes from Saraca asoca, assembly GCA_026873985.1. Taxonomy (NCBI): domain Eukaryota; kingdom Viridiplantae; phylum Streptophyta; class Magnoliopsida; order Fabales; family Fabaceae; genus Saraca; species Saraca asoca. Next base: position 13,423 of record JANHAO010013494.1, read on the forward strand.
GAAATATAATTATATGTATAAATCATCTTATAATTACAATCCCAATTGTAGCTTATTTATACACAATTATATTTCAAGGACTTTATCCAATATAGCATACATATTGTTGACGTCAGATTTTAGTATTGAGCCAAACTTTGGTCAACAAGGGGGATTCTTTTAGGATCTCTAACCGTATACTAGTTCAAACACAACAAATTAGCAGAACACACAAGGAAGAAGGGAAAAGCAGTAAGAAGATACAAAATTTTTAACGTGGTTCGGCCAAGTCTGGATAAAACTGGACCTTACGTCCACGGTAATGTATTGTTGTGAAAGTTTTCCTACAAAGATCTCAGCATACAAGTTTTCTTCCTCTTAGGGAGTTGGTATGTATCAGTTCTCTCTTTCTACCAGCAAAGTTTCTGCCTACATAAAGACACCTCTCTCTTGCAGAAGACTCCTTCCTCATTTTTATAGAGGAGAGGAGTTTATAATGGTAATTTCATATGCAGTAAATCTATTCCATCGACATTTATTGTAAAGACAAAATGAATAGATATAATCCTGTTATTCAGTTACTGCAAATTGTCTTTAGTAGGTGGGCCCAATGTGTCTGCTAGGCAAAGTGTGAATGGGTCTTCATCTAGCGAGCTCCCAGGTCGCTAGTCATACTTCATTAGCCAGATCGTTCAGTCTGGGGATGTGCCTATCCTCGGGATGGAGAGGTCGAGCTCATTCTGTGATGCACGAGCTTGAGCTGAGAAGGTCACTTCACAACACGATCTGATGGCAAAGCGATCTGAGCATTCCTCGAGTTGGTCCCTTGCCGCTCTCGGGCCACTTACAAGTCCAACTAGGGCGAACCAAATTTCACATATAACACATATATCAAAACCTATATATTAAAACTCAACTAATAAAGATGGACAAACATCATGTTTCTTAAATATGCTTAGATATATATATATATATATATATATATAGGATCCATGTCATTATGACCGATGGTCTCTAGGTCATATATACTAACACGAGTTGATCCACCCTTAGGGACTAGGCCTGTAGTCAACTGCTCACCCTTCCATATTCGTATTTGAGTCAAGTCAAGTTAATCCTAGAAGATGTTACACCAACGGACCCTTTAAATTCTCATGTGTTGCATTGGGCTTTATTTAGACAAGTTTGCTCCCACTTGACCTTAAGTTCATAAACTTGTCTCAATGGGCCTTTTTATCAACTAGAGCTTTACTTTCATCATTCTAAATTAAGCACATGAACTAGTGTTTATATATTCTTATGTTATTTCTAGTAGTCCTTTATAGTTTTTAGTCTGTTACTTTTATATTCTTTGCTCATGCTTATGGCCAAACCTACCCTTTTGTAACTCAAGATGTTCCTTAACTGTAAATCAATGTTTTATGATTCCAGTTACTTAAAGATAACATTAGAACATTAAATCTTAGTTATTTTAAAATTAACACTATACCAATCTTCTCCAAACCAATTAGCCAAACCTATCCCATTTTGGTACCTATTTCCATCTTTTACTGGGTCTTGTTTCTAAGCCTTAAATTTACTAAATTTTAGCAAATTTCTAAATTTTGAACATTCCCTTGGCCGAACCATCTATCCAACAACAATCATTTTTCTCATCTTCAATCTTTCATATTAGACCAGACAACATGATCTTCATAAGCAAATCTTAAGAACAATATCATAACATCATTTTCCATAAAAAAACTTGAAGGACATCATATCATCAATTTCAACAAGAACAATATGTCAACCAACAAGAACATCATTTTCATCAAGAAAATCAATATACCATATATATACATATATAACTGAACAATACACAAGTAACCCAAGGGAATACAAATCACTCAAGGCTTTCTTCAAGAAGATTCTTCAAAGTTCCTTGAAGAGGTTGGATGATCTAAACATTAAAACCATAAAAAACTTATCTAATAAATATATGGGAATTCTTAGAAACTCTTCCACTAAATTCTCTTCAAACTATTTTCATAGAATTTCTTAGTATCATGATAAAAAGCTTTAAGGATGGTGGAAGTATCAAAATCTTTTCTTAGTTCCAAGGAACCTCCCTTGGCCAAACCTTCCCATGGCCATTCCTCTTGAATTTTTTTCTTTTTTGCTTCAAATCTTAAATCTCACTGCATAGAATGAAAGAGGGAGATGAGAAGATTAATTGTCATATCCCTAATTCTAGGGAAATGTGATTGGCATGGATTACACAGAGGTGATCCATGAACCCATGACTCATGACTTTTATACAATAAAAATCCTTTATTAAATACATAAATAAAGTTCAATGATAATTGATAAGTAGAAAATGTACCTATAAAAATACCTGATTTTGCGTCTTAATTAGTCATTAACTTGTAGTTTTTGTCTATC
>JANHAO010013495.1:0-15815 GCA_026873985.1 Saraca asoca
TAAAAAGAAAAATAAAAGACACAGTAGTACCAAAGAACAAAGACACAAAACTATGACAAAAAGAATAGCAAAACCACAAATTAATGACAAATTGAGAGGTAATAATCAATATAATAATAGGCATTTTACTCGTTTATCAGTGGAGAATCTATATGAAGAAACCATGTTGGCCAACATCTCTGCGGGACTCCACAAGGATGGAAAGTTGTACAAAAGTCTGTACAAGTTCCCAATGAAGGACCTCGTCAAGTTTTATGACTGAGCTACTAAGCAGATCAAGTGGGAAAAGGCCTTCGACTTGAAAAGGTCTGACAAGAAGGATGAAAAGTCTGGCTCATCACTCCATCGAGCGAATAGCAAAGAAGTCTAAAAGGTCCAAGGGTGAGCGACCTCAGCACTCAAACCATTATGAGTAGTATAGTATCCTATCGGATTCCCAAGATAGGATCTTCATGACAGAGAAGGATAGGGAAGACTTTGGGCTGCCCCTGCCCTCTAGGATCACTTATAGACGGAGAAACCATGAAGAATTTTATGCCTATCACAATGAGGTTGGTCATGGCACAACAAATTGTCGGGCCCTCAGGGAGGCAATTGAAGACTGATCAAAAAAAGGCACCTAAGGAAGTACGTGGTGCAACCCCCAAGGTAGCAACCTCAGCCTTCTAAACATAATACCGGCCAAAAGCCGAGGGGCTCGATCCGGATTATACATTGACAATGTGTTGTAAACTTCAGAAGGAATGTAAATATTTTTCCTTTGTTTTGTTGAAAATTGAAAGTTGATTAGCCTGACATTGTCATTTTTCTCTCCCTGCTCTGCATTTTGTTTCCAAGAATTGATAATATCTACAACTTGCATGCGATCCACTCCCCCAAAGCTTATTAGGTGGCCTTATGCCAACCACGACCTCTGGTCTAGTTGAGGCCCCTTGGAGCTCATTCCGGAGAAGAATTGATGAACACTTAACCAGTTGAGCTATGGGCTCGCTGAGGCATGGAGACATTCAAAATAAACTCACTTAACCAGTTAAGCTACGGGCTTGCTAAGGTGTGGAAACACTCAAAAGAAACTCACCTAACCAACATAACTGCATACTCGCTGAGGCATGGAGATGCTCAAAATAAACTCACTTAACCAGTTGAGTTGCAGGCTCACTGAGGCATGAAGATGCTCAAAATAAACTAGCCTAACCAGTCTAGCTATATGCTCATTGAGGCATGGAGACGCTTAAAATAAACTTACTAACCAGCGTAGTTACGGGCTTGTTGAGGCATGGAGACACTCAAAATAAACTCGCTTAACCAGCATAGCTACATGCTTGCTAAGGCGTGGAGACGCTCAAAATAAACTCACTTAACTAGCGTAGCTGCGTGCTCGTTGAGGTGCAGAGGCACTCTTAAACACTCAACAATAGTGTGGCTTTATGCTTGCTGAAGTGTAAAGAATTGACAAATCGATTATTTGCCTAAGGTAATGAAATAGTTTTACTTTGTAACTCGCATGCGACCAACTATTCGCAGCTCTCATGTGAAGTTATTTGTTTAATCAACCACGAGGTCGGCCAGGATGTGAGATCGCTCTAATTCGTAGCTCACTTGCAACTAAATGTTCGTAGCTCTCACATGATTTTCTAGATATGAACAGATTATTCAGATCATTTAAGCAATGTATGTGTGAGAAACCAGAGCATCACACAGATTGTAAAAAGAAAATTTTTTTTCATTAAAAGACCTCAATGAGGCAATGTTACATCAGAAAGCCCTGAATATAGGTTAACCAAAATACATAGGGAAAAACCTATGAGGCTTACTAGAGCCCGTGTGCCACCGAGGTCTCGAGCTTTCTTCTTCCAATGCATAATCAGTGGCAGCACTACAACTCCTTATTTCTCTGGCATCTAGCTCCTCATCTGATTCGTGAAAGAATCTAATCAGGAAGCGTCAAGAGCTTGGCCTATCGAATAATTGCCTTACGATGGAGTCGAGAGAACGTAGTCTAAGATCCATATGAGATCTCTCCATATTAGTGAAGAAGCCAAATCTTCTAAGCTCTTTATGTAGCAGACCATACACGCCTCTATGGAAAGCCAGAATGCCAGAAATAGTGGAGGTTCATTAGGAAACTCCATGGTTTGCTCAGTGCAGTGACAAGAAAGGATTCCCTCTCCCTTATATAGAGCCAAATCTGGCTCCATCGAAGAGTACAGATCCATCTCCCCAACTACCAACATTTACTGCCTTGGAAACGGCTGAGATTAACTTAGCAATAACTGCCAAACATGTGTCATGAGAAACATGGCCTAGTGCAGATGAAACGATAATCTCGAGAGAAGACTTTGACTGATAAGAAATTGAAAAGTTTCAACTCCCTGCCCACAAAGCAAGCTCAGAGTTAGGAGGCTTATGTTATATGTGAAAATTGGCTTGACCTGAATGAGCCTACAAGTAGCCCGAGAACCGTAAAAGTGCCAGCTCGTAAGATATCCAGATCACTTTGCCTTCATCTCGCATCACAGAGGGAACTTAACTCGAGCTCGTGCATGATAAAGTGAGCTCAACCTTATCATTCGAGAGGCTCACTCCCAGATCGAAGGATTCGATGTGTGAAGTGTGACCAGTGACCTGAGAGCTCGCTGAGCTAAAGACCGCAGGAGACCAAGTCATATCACGCCCAACTAATACTTAGGGCCCACTTATAGAAGACAATTTGCAATAGCCAAATGAACAAGATATTGTCTGACCACTTTGCCTTGTATAATAAATGTTGATGTAACATATTTGTTATATATGTAATTACTATTTTACCCTCCTCTCCTCTATAAATACGAGGAAGAAGATTTTTTGTAGGAGGATCACTTTTACATAGGTAAGAACTCTGCCAAAATAGAGAAGAGAACCTAAGTGTAGTAACTTTGTAAAAATATCGCTTGAATAACACGCTACTATGGACGTAGGGTAGGGTGATATCTGGATTTGGTTGAACCACGTCCATTGATTGGAGTTTGACTTAATACCAAAATTCGACGTCAATAAATGTGGATAGAGGATTTGGAGAAAATAGCTTTCATCATAGTTAACAGTATATACTATTACAAGGTAATGCATTTTGGACAGAAAAATGCTAGAGCAACATATCAGAGAATCATGAACAAGGTCAACTACTAAATCAGAAGAAATCTAGAAGTGTAGATGACATGCTCATTAAATGGACTAGTTACCATATACATTTGGTTTATATAGAAGAAAATTTTCAAGTAATACAACAAAACAATTTATGAATTGACCTTACTAAATGTGCTTTTAGTGTAACTGTAGGGAAGTTCTTAGGTTTTATGCTAAATTGAGTTTGGAATCGAAGTGAACCCAACAAAGTGTTAAGTTGTTCTAGAAATAAAAAGCTTGATCGATATCAAAGAAGTACAATGACTAAATGGTCTAATCATAACTCTCTCCCAATTCATGTCCAATCAATGGATAAATGTCTACCTTTCCATAGAATCCTAAAAGGTTCTAAATAGTTCAACTGGGACAATCATTGCCAATAAGCCTTTGTGGATTTGAAAAATTATTTAGGAGTATTTTGCAATAGTTGAACATTTGCACCAATCAACTGATTAAGCAAATCCTTTAAACGCCAAATTTGACCAAATGTTTAGTAACATTATCTATGGAGATCACTAAATATGGAACATAATTCAAATCAAGGAAGTTTATTAAAGCTTAGGTCTTGGCAATCTTTGCTATAGAGATTACTAGGGGCTCACTTGAATTTACAGATGGTCAAATATCATTTGTTTAGATGTTGTTCACAAATGGATTCTCAAACAAGAAAGGAAGAGGTGCAAGAATGATCTTGGAAACCCATGATGAGGGCACAATTGAATGTGCATTTAAATTTAAATTTCTATTGACCAACAATCAAGCTGAATATGAGACATTAATAGCTAGCCTCAAACTAGTAATAGAAGTAGGAGTGAAAGTAATAGAGGCACTAAATGATTCTTAGCTTATAATGGGGTAGATAAATAGGGCACATGAAATCAAAGTCCATTTGTGTTTAATAAGATACCCAAAAAAGGTCAACAAATTGATTGAAGCATTTGATTTTTTTTGAGTTAAAGAAAATTCCAAGATTAAAAAATGATCACGTAGATGGCTTATCAAAACTTGCCTGTACAAAAACTTTGGCGATAGATAGAAGTTTTTTGTAAGATACTCTATTAAATCTAAGCATAAATTAGGGAAGAGCTATGATGGTCAATTGACCATCTTCATGGATGGATCCTATTATTTCATATTTGCAAGGAAAGTCAATTGATGATAATTTGTTGGAAGTAGAGAAAATGAAGAAGCATGCAGCTCATTTTTACTTAGAAAATGATCAACTTTATAGAAAAGATTTCTCTTTACCCCATCTTACTATGCTTACACCTAAATGATGGAAATTATATTCTATAGGAAATGCATGAGAAGATGTGTGGAAGCCACACTACCAAGGCAACCTTAGCCTAAAAAGCTTTACTCTTAGAATATTTCTAGTCTACAATGAAGCAAGATGCTTAAAGTGTGGCAAAGAGTTGTGACCAATGTCATAAATTTTCAATCATTCCTTGATAACTACCAATTGTGCAAAGTATGATCTCCTCACTATGGCCATTTGTACAATGGGGAATTGATTTTTTGAAATGATACCTAACCTCCCTAAGACAATTCAAATATCTCATTGTGGCAGTTGACTACTTCACCAAATGGATATAGACTAAACTATTTACTATTGTCACCACTTGTAAAACTCAAAAGTTCAAGGTACTAATTAGTGATAATAAAGCATAGTTCATCATTGAAACTTTTCTAAAGTTTTGTTAGCATCTTCAGATAGTTGAAAAATTCACTTATATGTAACACCCTCAGTTAAAGGGGCAAGTGGAGCTAGCAAACTAAATTATGCTAAAAGGATTGAAAAAGAGATTGAAAGGATCTAAGTGGCCGTGGATCAATGAATTTCCAAGCATTTTGTGGTTGTATAGCACGATCGAGCAAACTACAACAAAGGAAACCCCTTTTCATCTTACTTCTGGTCATGAAACATTACTCTTAGTAGAAATTGGGTAGCCTTCCAAGTAGTGAGAAGTGTTTGAAAGTAGTAACAACGGTTGAATTTTGAGAGAATGAATAGATGTGTTAGAAATCAATAGGAAATGGCTCATATCTAGTTAGTAGCCTATAAAGCAAAGGCTATTAGATGTCACAACCTCAAGGTTAGAGTTCGAGAATTTCAAAAAGGCTCATTAGTTCTTAAAATAATTAATGACCCCATGGAAGGAAATCCCCGATGGGTACTTGGTTGCAAAATGGGAAAGACCTTATGGAGTGGTAAAAAAAACCTAAGAAATGAGGCTTACCATCTGAAGGCAATCAAAGGATGACAACTGCCTAAATCTTGGCATAATTTGCTTTCAAAAGCAAGATCCGACATAATTTGCTCAAAATTTTGGCATTAGCTTCCATTGAGTACAATTTACTAAAAAAATTTAATTAAGTTGCCATTAAGCATAATTTGCTCAAAAACTTGCCACAAGTTGCCATTAAGCACAATTTACTCAAAAACTTGGCACAAGTTGCCATCAAGCAAAATTTGCTCAAAAACTTGGTATAAACTATCACCAAACATAATTTCTCAAAAATTTGGCACAATCTGCCATCGAGCATAATTTGCTTAGAACCTTGGCATAAGTTGTCACTGAGCATAATTTGCTCAAAAACTTAGCATAAGTTGCAACTGAACATAATATGCTTAAAAATTTGGCACAAGCTATCATCTAGCACAATTTGTCCAAAGTTTAGCATAAGCTACAACCAAGATTTGCTTGAAGTTACTACTAATCATTGGTCAATGAACTTAAAGATTGGTATAGGACATTGATCAATCAAAATAGCCATATTTATAAAAATCAAAGCAAGCGATTAAAAAATGAATAGTTAACAATAATAAGGAATAGTTCCATTCTTCATTAACATTATATATCTTTGCATATACGATCTAGTACATTATTTTTCCAACTGAGGTTGGGGGTGTACGGCTTGCCTAGATCTTTGGTTAGATTAGTAACATTTTTCTCAATGCTAAGTATAGAAAATTAAACTTTAAATTTAAAACACAAACATAAAACATGCCAAGTTATATTCTTCTACAAATCTAACGGTAGCATAATAACTTTCTCCAACTTTTCATATATAAACTTCAATGAAGCATTTTGCTTATCTAGCTTTTTTATCAGCCTTAGCATATTAGATTTTAAAACTTCTAGCTCTACTTTGGCACTGGTTGCCTCCACTTGAGCATCCTTTACAATTTTCTTCCAAGAATTGGTTTCTTGTTCTAAACACTTCAACAAAAAGTTCATAATTTCCACGTAAACTTGCATGGTCTTTATTATATTCTCCCAGATAGTAACCTTTTGGTTAATGTTGTCAAAAGCAATCTTTTATTGCACAACAAGATTTTCATCACAAGTTTTTTCACAAAAATTACTTAGTTAACATATTTTTTCCTTCAAGGAAATTAAACATGTGGCTTGGTGAAGATGATTACTGATCAAAAGACCCAAAAACATGACCAGGTTGGTGTTATTGATTTTATAACAATTCATTTCTTTATCTTTATCCAATAGGATTTGTTTTTTAGCCATCAAAGCATAGTTAACCCCTCATAGAATAATGAATCCAAGGGAGATGTCCTATCAAAACCAATAATAACATAATAAGTTAGGATCTCATGAAGATTGGTAGGAGGCATTTTATAGATTTTAAATTTCTTGGCCTTTACAAGTTTGGACAACATGTATCCCAAATCCTTAACGTAATCTTCATGGGTAGGTTCTAAAGAAGAGGATAATTCTATAGATTTCTTTTTTGAAGATCTATCATCTTGGCAATGATCAGATTTACTTTATTTGGATAGTGAACACTCCACTCATTCTTTATGATGATCTTCTTGAGGACATTTCTGAGAGTCATCAATTACATGATTACAGGATGGCAACTTTCTCAGGGATTTATAATTTTTTCTTGAGTAACTATATTTTGATAGATCATAGCCCAACGTATTTTCAAAGTGAATATCTACGAAAGGCATAGAAACCTTGATTAATGAATGATAAAAATGGAAAAAACAAAGCAAAGAATAATAGGAATTAAGCATAAACTCAGTGTGGTCTTGAGATCTAGAGGCTCATTTGCTCAAGCTTTTGGATTATAGCTTGATAGGTACAGTTAAAATCTTTGGAAAAAGCTTTATTGGGAGGAGATGTAAAAGGAGACCATATTACTAGAAAGAGGAATGCACCATGGTCATCTTTCCAACAAGTAGACCCTACTTTTTGTCTAACTCTAGAAAAAGAGTTCCTCTAATGTTTGATGCTAGTAAATAGATTCTTAAACAATGCTTTTCTCATCCTTTATGTAAAATGTATCCAAGTCCCTTTCTTCATAAGGGAATAAGTAAAGAAATAAAAGAAGAGTTTACTAGCTAGAGCAAAATCATTATCTTTGATCACTTAATAAACATCTTTGAAGGCTTATAGTAGAGCCCATGAATTGAATGCCAGGTATGATGGGCATCCTTCTTAATACACATTAAGGCATCATTATCCATTGTTGATCCTAAATTGCTTGGCCTTATCATAATGTATTACCCATTATTCATCCCTAGTGGTAGGGTCTTAACGAGGGCACCTCAGAACTTTGATTATGACAACACCTAATTAATGGAGGACAATTGAAAAAAGTGGAATTTGAACTACCCATGCTTGAGCACTCCCATAAAAGAACACTAGATAAGAATGCAATTAAAGAAATTGATGAAGTTTATAAAAGCAACAAAGGAAAATTAATCAACACAACTACCAAGATTCCCACAAAATTAAAATAGGCATTAATACAAACATGCAAAGGATAATATCTACGGAAGGAAAAGAACTAAAACCAAGATAAAAACATAAAACACTAAAAGTAAGGAAAAGAAATAGTCTTTAAGAGGTTGTACGCATACTTGAAAATTGATGATTTTCCAATAAAAAGTTGCCACTTGATGATCTTGCAAAGAAAAGAATGAGGCTTTTCAAAAAACTACAAAACCACAAAAGTGTAAAGAATATTTTGCAAACCAATAAAGCCTAAAATAAAAGAAGTGGTTAAAACTATCCAATGGGTTAGAATTATTTTACAAGGATCACAAGATTAATCTTTTTAGGTACTTGGGGAATAAGCAATGGGCATGAAGTGGCAATAGTTAAAGACCATATCTCAAGAATCCTTAATTTTAAATTAAGCACATAACAAGTTCCCACTTAGGGATTATACAAGTTAACTGATTAATTGTGAGCGATTTTCTAGTTGATTATTTAGGCCTATTAGATGAATAAATTTGGGCTCACCTAGAATGCTTGGACAAGTATAATCCAATTATTTGTGGGGGAATAAACCAATAGCCTGATGGAATAATTAAAGCCCAATGTAGTTTAGGGCTTTAGCTAAGTAAAAGAGCTCTCTACCCCTCTGGTCATCTTTAAGAAGGAAAGGTATGAGTCCAATTTATCATTGTTGAATACATTCAATTTATTATTATTGAATATTTCACTCTCTCATTTGAATTCTCTCTCACTTTAGCATTAGAGGGTCTTTGGCAGTTTCCACCTACCAAAGATTGCAGTGTTCATTAGTTTGCAAAGCATACTTACTATTTCTGAGCTACATTTTTATTTGCTATTTACTTACTATAATTTTCTCTTTGGGGAAAATAACAAGAAAAATTTTTAAAGGATTGAATTTGTTTTTAAACACCAATTCACCCCTTTTTGGTGTATATACAATGATAATGGAGAAAAAAATAAAATCTAAGAAAATAAGATATAAAATAGTAATAATTTGATGGATAAATGAGTAAGTCATATTAACCATATATCCATGGGCCATGGGTCATCCATGACATGTTTAAAATTTTATATTGGATCATAAATGAGTAACTGGGTCAACAATGAACCATCCACTAATGAATTAACCCTTGTCCATCCAAACTCATCTAATTGCTACCTCTACTAAATCATAACATGGCCTGTGTTAGAGAAAAACAAAAACTTTAAATAAAACAACAAATCACCCACTATTATTTTAGTTTTTTTTAATATATATGTGTGTGTACCAAAAACGAAGAAACCCCAAAGGAAAGAGGAGAAGAAACTAGAAAAAAAAGTAAAGATCATAATCAGAATGCTTAGATGATATGCAAATGCTAAAATTAAGTACAGAAATTAAATTTGAACATAAATTTAAATTATATTAGAATTTAAAAAAGAAAGCTTGCAAAAAGGATTTGATCTCTAAAGCTTTGCTTCCTAAGGGCTTTAGAGAGAGGGGAAAACTATCTTATGAGAAGTTTGCTTCATAATTGTGAAGCTGATTTTTGGGCTACTACAGTAATTGCAATAATGACCTAAGCTATAATAGTTGCTATAGTACATTATTCTTAATAATTTTTATAATGACTGCTACTGATGTCTTTATGTCAACTTTAGTCATAGGAAAGCACTGAAAGCATATTCCTATTGAAGCTGAAAGTGAATTAGTCTTCTTTTGCTGATAGAATTGAAAATAAGTCTAAATTTTAATTTGAGGAAGATACTACTTTAATCACTAAGATTAATTCAAAAATAGTCTTCTTCATTTGATTAAGCATAGTTTCATAATCACTAGTTGTATTGGATGAATTGCAGCCTATATTTTCCCCCTTTAAGTTGGAGTAAAATATCCTACAATTAATTAATGCAATCCTCTTTGTTGCATATAGTAGCAAGGGAAACAACAATCTGGGATTTATCTTGAAAGAATTGATTTGTTCCAGCATTTGAATTCCTATGGTAGCAAGGATGTTTTTCTAACCACTTTGTAATTTCATTTTTGTTTGCTCTGTAAGCTTGGTTAAAAGAAGCCTATCATTTAACTAATCCTTTTTTTTGGAGAATTAGATATTTGGATATTGGCGTGCTCCTTGGAGTATTAATACTCCTAGAAATAAACTCATGGAAGTCCAATTTGAGTAAAAATGGAAAAGAATTAAAAGGTCTCCCAAATTTAGATTATCAAAACATGTTCAAAAAACATCCCATCCTTCTTTGACTTATTGAGGGAAAATTTCATGAATAAAACCAAAAATGTCCCATTAGCCAAGTATATTGAAAATTTTTATTTTGAAAGAAAATAGTAGTGTAGTAGGCATTTTGATAATCCCAATACAAATATCCAATTGGATTATATGGTTTTGAAAAAAAATTTCTTTTTCAAGGGTGTTGGCCCCAATTAGAAATTGGAAGGATTTTTTCAATCTTGAAAGTTGAATAAATTATTACAATTGGATCATTACGATTTGGGTGGTACTTAATTACCACCAAGTTTGTTTCAACCAAAATAAACTCAGAACTTTCTATCTTGCATTAGTGATTTAGGCAAGTAATTTTTTGGGAAATTATGAGAAATGGCTAATTTGGGATTCTCATTCTAGATCTCTAGTTCCATTTGGATTATGTTTTCAACATTAGGTTTTCCAGTGTATTTGGTAATCACTTTTGGGGGTTTGGGGCCAAGATTTATAGTGGATTTGGAGGTTAAACCTACTTTGTTCATTTGCTAGAATTGTTTGATAATCATTTGTTTGAGTTGAGATTGACTAAGGATTAAAGGCTTATCCTCATCTTCCTCAGCAATGTCTACCCAAGATTTTCTTAGTATGGCTATGGGTATTTGATTTGCAATTGTTTGTGGAGCTTCAACTAGGGAATTGAAGTCATTTGGGCACAATGGTTTAATAGACAATTTGCATTGATTTGAGGAAGTGGCAACTTGATTTCCTTTTTCCTTTGAATTTGATTCCTTGCTAGAATTTGAGGGCTGATTCTTATCACACTTTTCTTTCTCCATTTTTCGTGGCATTATTTCCCTTGAAAAAAATTCTAGGGATAGAATATTTGGAAAAGAATTTGAAGATCCTTAGATAAATTCAATTTTAAAATCAAAAGCACTTAAAATTGTTTGTTATTTGGGAAACATTTGTTTAGATACAATGTTTTTAACACCTTTTTGCAAAACATCTTTTGCAAATTTGCAATCAACATGAACAATGAAATTTTGATTCAATAGATCACTTTGAAATTCGCTAATGCATAAAAAAAATTGCTAAAATTTCTTTTTTGATAGTAGAATAGTTTTATTGAACACGATTCCAATGCTTTGATGTAAATGCAATAACATGCTCTCTATAGTTTTAAATTGTTCAAGGATGCCACTATAACCTATGTCTAATGCATTTATTTCTACTCTCTTTAATGCAGATGGATCATAAACATGTAAGTATGGAAGACATTTTATTTGGGACTTGATTTGTTCGACAAAGTTGGTATAAATATCTATCCAAGGAGGAAGATTTTTCCTTAGACAATCATACAAAGGTTTAATAACATTTGACATTTGTGGAAGGAAATTAGAAATGTAGTTGAGAAATTCCAAAAATCTTTACAATTGGGTTTTGTCTATAATTTGATCTAAATATTTGTCAGCAAATTGAATCACTCTTTCTATTGGAGTAATAGTTCCTTGGAAGATACAATGACCAAGAAAACATATTTTTGTTTGAAAAAGTGATCATTTGGATTTGGAAACAACAACACCATTTTTTTTAGTAATATCAAGAAAAATATTAAGATTTGTAAAATATTGATCGATGTTTTCAGAAAATACCAAAACATCATCAATGTATATAATAATAAAATTGGAGAAAGGATTACAAATATCATTCATAATTCTTTGGAATTCTAAAGGAGCATTTGTGAGGCCAAATAGCATTACATTCCATTCATATTGACTAAATGAAACTGTAAATGTTGTTTTGTACCTATCCTTAGGTTTTATTTGTATTTGCCAAAATGCAAATGTCATATCAAATTTTGAAAATACTTATGTAGAATATAACAAGTTGAGCAAATCTTTTTTATTTAGAATGGGATATTTAATCCATTGGAAAGCTTTGTTGATAAGGTTGTAATTAATCCTAAGCCCCGGTGTTCCTTGTTCAATTTATACATTCTTGTTTACATAGAAGGCAAAACATCACCAAGAGCTTTTATTTTTTTCTAATGATTCCTTTTGGAAGGAGATTATTAATTTCATTTTAGCAGTAGTTAAGAAGTTTTGATTCATTTGGATTAAGCGTGCTTTAGTAGGAAGTTCCTTTTCGGAGAAATCTTTTTCATATGGCAAATCTACCATATGTTGTTTTCTTTTCTAAAAGGAATTTGGATGGTTAAAACATATCTAAGTTTGTATTTTAATTTGTATGGGTTTAATTTTAGCTTGAACCATTGAAGTAGCTATTCATTGTTCTATTCTTTTAAAAAAAAAAATTCTTTAGAAAGATAATTTATTTGGTTTTCTTTGCTTTTGACCAAATTTAAGTTTTTAAAATTTGGCCTTCTAATAAATTGGAAAATTATTTTTTGACTGAGGATTTCCATTACAATTCTTTCATCTGTCACTGAAAATAGCTTGATTTGTTGGATGAATGGAGATCATAAGATAGTTTTGCTAGTCATATTTTTAACTTATAGGAAAGCAGTATTAACTTGTAAAAAGAATTTTCTATGATCGCATTTGAAAGTTTATAATTTATTTGAAGTTTAGATCCAATTGAAAATCTAAGACTTTCAATTATTTTCTTAAAGTATTTTGTTGAGATTAACCCTTCTTGAATATAATTAAGATAAGCACATGTGTCAAATTAGGCAACTATTTCAATTGTAAACTCATCCTTAATAGTTAATCTGATGGTATGTACCATTTTCTAGTTGACATTTTTGAAGTGATTCTAAAATTTTTGTCATTAGTTTTTTCATCAGTTTCTTCATCATCACTATATTCCATAATCTTACCTTTAGATTTTTTTTAAGATTTCAAAGTTTTAAATCATATTGTTTTTGCTGAAGTTTTAATTCTTGTATTTCATCTTTTAGAAGATTTGCTTAAAATTTTATATCTTGTAGTGTTATAGGTTTGTCATTTCTAAGTTGAATTTGTCTAAAACTTATTTAAAATTGTATTTGTTAAAAGGGTTTGTTTTTATAGGAAGTTGAAAGATTTTCAATCATTTGTTTAAGTTTTTAAAGATAAGCCTTCTTTTGATCATCATTAGGCAAATGGTAGGTGACTTTGCAAAAAAGATCATATTCTTTTATAAGAACATTTTCCTCATTATCTTTAGGAGATGATGTTGTTTTTCTAGATTCAAAACAACAATTATCATTTTGAATAATTTGATTATTTTTTTTGCTTAGTTCCTGCTAAATATTCATTTTCAAAAGATGTTTTAGGAAGATTATTAATTTGGTTAAGGATTCCTTCCTCAAGGTTAAGATTTCTTAATTTTTTTATTTAGTCCACAATATTTGGTAATATAACCTAGCCTATTACATCTAAAATAGACTAGTTTGCTATCCTGATTTGGTGGAGGAGCATACCTAGGTTTTTTGGGTTTTTTTCTAAGATTTTTACTCTTATAAGTTTATTTTGGTTGTTCACTAGGTTCAATTTGTTTTGCCTTACACCTATGTTTTGGTTTAAAGGTTTTGGGACAAGTAAATCTAAACTGTTTGTAAAAAGATCCTAGTTCTTCCCTATTAAGAGATTTTTCCTTGGTTAATTACCTTTAGATTTTGTCATCTTGACAAATTCTGAGGATAACTTTTTGTACATATGCTATAAGTTGTTCATAAGAAATTATCCCATTGAAATGATTTCAAATTTTCTCCTTAACTTTATCTCCTAGGGATTTGGGAAGGCCTACAAGGAATTTTTTCTTCCAAAAAGATTGGTTGTTATATGATCTGGAGTAGATCTTGCTAAACAAGGTGTCATACCACCTAAAATCAGAAAGGGTTATACGCTTAAGATTCGAGAATAATTCAGTAGATTTATCTTTCTATAAGCTTGGGTCTCGTATAAAGTGTTTGGTGATCATGTAAATCAAGGTACTGACAACATCAGGAATAACTTGACCATCTGAATCAAGTATTACTATATTGTGAAGGTTAATTTTAACTAATTCAAAGATTTCATCTTTTTTTTTTAATTCAATGAGATTTTTGTCCTACCATCCATTGAGTTGGCAAGTGAAACATGCTACTAGAATGTGGATGATAATTGCATCATCACATCCCTGTATCATCACATCCCTATGTTGTTTAATAAGTTTTACTAACCATGGTCATTTGTTAAAGTAATTTAATGATCCCATATTAAAATTTTCCATCTATATTCTATTCATAGATGTTATTCCCATTGAAGGAATTCTAAATAAGAGATTTTCTTCTCTAATTTGATCTTGAAAACCTATCTTAGTCATTGGTCTCCAAGTTGCTACTATTGTAATAAATTCTAATTTGGGTTCTTTTTCTTCTCTTGAAAAGATTCCAAAAGCTTGATCGAGAGTTTGAATACATCTACTTGATTTGTTAGAAGTAGGAGTGTTAGGGATGACTACTGACTTTGCTATTTTTTGTTCTAATTCTTCTATCATTTGATTAATTTTTGCTATTTCAATCTTGCTAATTAGATCATTTCTATAAGAGCAATTTAATTGGTTTTGTTTGTCTTATGGGATTTTCTGGGTTTTGAACAAGGGCTTTTCTATTTGTTTTTTGGCTGAGTCATTAGTTGAAGATTCTCCTACTTAGATTTGATCACTAGACAAGATCTGGAGTCCTAACATTTTCAGATGTTTGTTAGTGTAATTACTTTGTTCCATTAAATATTGTATATATTTGAAGGAAATAGGTTTAGCAACATCTTTAGTGGCTGTCTAAGTTTGAGTTGTCCTATTATTGACATTATAGAACTATTGAAGAGATAGTGTAGTTGTTTAGCTTCAGCATAAGTTTCAAACCAATCAAAGAAAGGAATATTTGTTTCATATTTATGGATAAAATTCATCCAAGGATCATGAATTTGGTTTTTCAAGTTTCCTTGAAAATTTTTAAGAAACCAAGTTCTTTGAAGAGTAAATTCCTTTGAATAGTAATTCTCTTTCAAAGTGCTTTTGTCAATTTGGAAACCTTTTTTAGAATTTTTTGGACTTTCACAATTCATGATTTCGATTCTAAGTCATCAGGAAGTTGAGAAAAATTTGGAGATTAGACTAAATCATCAAATGCATCATTATCTTCAACCCTTTTTTTTTTTTACCTTTCAAATTTATCCTAGTGTAAATAGGTTTTGGGATCCTAGAGGTATTATCTAGGCCTTTAAGACTTATAGTTGATTCTAGGTCAGAGCAAGAATATCTAGAAGGCTCTTTTTTAATTAGACTAATTGGTTTGATGAAAGAATCATCCTTAGATTCTTGAATTTCTATAATTTTTGGTGCTTTTGACCTCCATCTATTCCTATTAAAGGATATATCTAGTTGGCCAAATGCATATTGAGTGATTTTAGAAATTGAAGGGGTTTTGTTTTGCAATATGACTACCTTTTCTAAGGTCCAAGTCTTTCGGTATGTTAGCGTAGAATATTCTAAGCTATACATTGATTTTAATGTTGAAAAACAATTATTATCTAATAATATGTTTTAGCGTTTTTGAATCTATTTTTCAAGTTCAAAGAAAGCTCAAAAGTATTTGATTTAAGAAATCTAAAGAGATTCAAGATTAATGTTTAGGATTTATTTTAATTTTAATAGGATCTTATGTAAATAAGCTTAAACAGTGTTTGATCCA
>JANHAO010013496.1:0-15816 GCA_026873985.1 Saraca asoca
CACTCATAATTAACTTAAATATTAAATCTGTATTTTAATTATGAAAACATGATTTATGTTAGTCCACAAAATTATTCCAACAATTAAATTATAATGTTGAAATTATAAGGAAAAAAAGTGTAAGGACAAAATTAGAAATTGAAGCCAACTATCAGAATAAAAACTTAATTTAACCTTTTTTTATAATTTTTTTGCGATTTTTTATAACTGCATTTTAAATCTCTTGACATCTTATAGCCGCAATGAACAAGTCAGACCCTTCTCATTATTAATTGGCTTTCAATCGGCTTCTTTTATTGGGTTTACATGCATGACATTTGCACGTACATTGATTAGTGTTCTTCCTCATCAATCAATTGAAGCTTAGCTTTCAAAGCAATTAATAAAGCAAATGCATTATAGAGTTTCTGCAGTGAAGAAAGGTGCATCATTCGTCTTAAATTGGACAAAGATCACACGCAAAAGCCTTAAAGATAAAGCTGATTGGTTCTTTGATTGATTTAAGGCCTGATTAGCGACACCATAAATTGTGAAAACGATATCTTTGACCAAAACTTTTTGGAAGATGACTTCGGAAAGGGGTTTCAATAATGGACCCTCCCTCTCTCTTTTATTACACAAACTGATATTTTTTGCAAATTGAAATTAGGATCGAGAAATGCTCAAATTAAAGACACTGGCAACAAAGGGCCAATGACAATCCTATGGTATTTGTTTGATCTATATTAGGACATTGTCCCAAGGACTAAATAAAGCGTGGGGTTGGGAAAGAATGTGGGATAAAATTTAGAAAGCTTTTGGTTTTGGTTGTTTATGGAAAATATATGATTTTATTCTATAATTAATTTGAGTGCTACAAGTCCTTTTATATCTTTTGTTGTAAAGGTGCCTTTCATTGGAGATGATGAAAAGAACGGTCTACCCGGCTTGTTGAATGAAATCAACGATTAAAATGCTTCAAAACACCGTTGGTTAATGTAGGTTGTTCTACACATCGAGAGGTTGTATACACAAACTGTAAGTGTCTTCCTCAGATAGCAACCAGAAGTGGATATAAGCCCAGTTAAGTCGAACTATAAATTAGCTTGGTTTAACTCAAAATTTTGACTTGTATTTAAATGAATCAAAATTTTTTGTTCAAATTCAATTTGTGAATCATTCGACTTGACTCAATAGCTCATTTGATCTAATCAAATGAACCAAAATCTTAAGTAAATAAATTTGAATCAAAATGAATCAAGCCAACTTGTATTATTAATTCATTAGCTTGACTCATTTTATTCATTGTTGTAGGGGAAATTCGACACTATGAAGTGGGCCGGACGAAGCCCAAGTCTGGCAAAGGGACGAGCTCGCCAAACCACAAGGTCATTACACCAGAAACTCTAGCTCGCTAAAGATTTGAGCTAGTTTGCTGAACGAGCTCGAGGTCGCGAACCAGTAACAGTCTCAGCACACGAGCCCCAGCTCGCTGAACAAAGTCTTTCCCAACTAGAAGCCCATTGGGGTCAAGCATAAGGCCAACAGGCAACTCGCACTGTCATTTTGCAAAATACAACCATTGGGCCCTACACACAAAAAGTAACCTGCAAAAACTAGTTTATAGTACTCTAGGCAGTCTTGTATATTTAATGTTTAATGTAACATATATATAATTTATTTAGTTCCATTTGTACCCCTCCATGCTTCTATAAATGGGGGGCTAGAACCTTTGTAAAAAAAAAAAAAAGGAGGAGAAACTTTGCCAAAAACCATAACCAAAGTTTTGTAAAAATTCCTTTAGATTAATAAAATATCTCTATGGATGTAAAGTTTGGTGCCATCCAGATTTAGCCAAACAACGTTAACCTTCATGTTTCAACCTTTCTCCTTCTTCTGCTTGCTGTCTCTCGTCATTCATCGCTCCAATAATCGGGAAACAGCTTAGGTCCCAAAAGAACCCCTTTCATTGGCCAAATTTAAGTGTAACTGAAATCTACCATCAACATTTTAACATGCCCGATGGGACCCATCTGTGTATTGATTGATTTTTTGTCTTCTGTTTAACTCTTTGTGCAGTTACAATGGCTAGAAGGAGAATCACAAGAATTTCAAACACTCAAGTTAACCCACCAGAGGGGCACATGTCTTTGACGGATTCTTCAATAGCTCCTATTATAGGTGCCATTGCCTTTTCGCCCCCAGCCAGCTCCTTTCAACCTGCTGATATTGCAAATGGGAACGAAGGAATCCAAGTCTTGCTTCAACACCAAGAGAAGCTAGAAAATATTATGGGAGAGCTAACCAGAGCAATCACCACGTTAGCATAAAGCCAGGCTCAGGGCTTGCAAAGATAGGCCAAAGTTGTCACACCTGGAAATGATCACTAGCAGCACCAAGCCAGATGTTTGGATAGAGCTGGTAAAGAGTACATTCCAGATCGCTACAGTCACAACCAAGAGAATCAATGATCTCTAGTACGAGACCCACTTGTAGAAGAGTTGTTTCAAAGGATGAATCATTTCGAAGAGCGTCTTCAAACTCCGAATAACCAAGTTCGCTATGAAGTGAGGTCACCATTCACTAAAGAAATTGAAGTGCAACCCCTTCCCCTGAAGTTCAAAGTCCCCTTAATTCTGCTTTATGATGGAGATAGAGACCCGTACAATCATCTATATGCGTTTAATGTCTAGATGGATCTCATGATGATCAATCCCCTTGTGAAATGTCATGTCTTCTCAGCCACACTGGGGGGCTTGCCTCTAACATGATTCAGAAGTCTTCCAACTCGCAGCAGAGGCAACTGGGAAAAGTGTCAGAAGAAATTCATCGACCAATATCGATCATTGAAAAGACAGCTTGATCCACCTTATCATCTTGCTACGATCTTCCAACGAAAAAAAGAATCATTGAAGGACTATATCTCTTGATTCAGACACGAGGTTAACAATGTAAAACATCCTTTAGAACAAATTGTTTTGGCAATGATCTCTGTGGGACTCCGCAAAGATAGGAAGTTGTACAAAAGTGTATACAAGTCACTGATGAAGGATCTTGGGGATTTCTACGAGCGAGTTGTGAGACAAATTAGATGGGATGAAACTTTTGGTTCGAAGAAGTCTGATACAAGCATTTCAAATCAGAATAAAATGAGGAGTAGCCATAGAGAAGGAAACGATGGTTCCAATCTTCAAATCATCAAGAGGAGCAAGGATGAGTGGCCTTAATACCAAGGTCGCCACAAAAGCTATAGTGTTCTATCTAACACTCAAGATAGATATTCCTAGCTGAGCAAGATAGAGAAGATTTCAAAAAACCCAAGTCTCGATGGATTCCTAGTCAACTTAGAAATACAGATAAATTCTATACCTACCATAATGAGGTCAAGCACAACACCTCAGAATGTTGGGCATTGAAGTACGCGATAGAAGACCTCATTAAAAGAGGCTGCCTACAAGGGTATGTGGTGTGACCTGTGTAGCAACGATCTCAACATCCCCAGTGAGATTCCAACCAAGAGTAAGGAGCTTTAGTTTGGATTATATATTGACAATGTGCTTTAGTTTCTTTATTTACTTATTTGTTGTCTTTATCAAGTAGAACCTTGTTTCGCCAATTATAAATCAATGACCAGCATAGCTGTGTGCTCGTTGAGGTGCGGAGGCATTCACAATACTCAATGACCAACATAGCTACAAGCTCATTGAGGCATAGAGGCACTCATAATACTTAATGACAAGCATAGCTGCGTGCTACCTAAGCCATGAAGGCACTCACAATACTCAATACTAGCATAGCTCTGTGCTCGCTGAGGCATGAAGGTGCTAAAATTAGCCTGATTATTTGTCAAAGGCAATGAGATTGCTATGATGCAACCTAATGTTCGCAACTCTCGTGTAACTTATTAATTCGTAGCTGACATACAATCTCTCTAGATGAAGCTTATTACCCACTCAAGGTGCAAAATGCCCAAATTCATTTCGATCATCAAAATATTTCATTCAGCTATTATACAGCAACTCATGCAAGCAGAACATCTAATACAACAATTCAAGAGTTACAAAGGAAGTTCACTTCATTAAAATCTCATCCAACAAGACAAGTTAACATTAAAAGATCTAAAGTACAAGATCTAAAAGCAAAAAGCCTAGAGCTATTTTTTTTTTTTTTTGCAAGAAAACAAAAAGCCAGCTACCGAGATACAAACTCCCACTAGTAGGAGGACCGGCAAACCCGACTGCTCATGCTTATATCCCTCCTCAGTCAGTGGCTCTTTCAAACTTAAAGCAATTCAAAAAGTGCCAGGAGTTTGGCTGGCTAGGTTGAAGCCCACAACAAAACCATGAGGAAATAATCCAAGATCTGTATAACTTTGACAGATCTTTATGCTAATTGCGAGAGAGTCTTATACAGATCTTGGATTATTTCCTCATGGTTTTGTTGTGGGCTTCAACCTATCCATATGAGTCATATACAACAGGCTATTCACGCCTCTTAATCTTCTGCAATAGGCCATACATGCCTCAAAAAGCTTTACTGGAAGCCATGATATTAGAGACATGGGGGGCTTAACTTTGACACTTTTTGAAACACCCTACTAAGAAACCCAAAGAGCTTCACAAGCATTATATAGACCAATCGGCTTTACTGAAAGACCTAAAGGGTAATTGGCTACCCCCAAATCGGATGGTCTGAAAAGAATGGGATTGCTACGCCAATGACTGAGAATCATGCTCAGAAAGAAGTATGGTCTGGTTCAAGTGAAGTGAAGTTTGCAGTGACTACATGACAAACTGAACGCTGAAGACTTTGACTGCCAAAAAAGACCCTTCTAGAAAGAATTGCAACTCCCAGTTTGCAAAGCGAACTGAGAGTTAGTAGGCTAATGGTGTAGGGGAAATTCAGCACTATGAAGTGGGCCGGCAGAAGCCCAAGTCTGGCAAAAGGATGAGCTCATTAAACTATGAGGTCACTACATAAGAAACTCCAGTTCACTAAATATCTGAGCTAGCTTGCTAAATGGGCTCAAGGTCACGAATTAGTAATAGTCTCAGCGCACGAGCTCCAACTCACTAGGACGAAGTCTTACCCAACTAGAAGCCCATTGAGGTCGAGCATAAGGCCAACAGGCAACTTGCGCTGTCATTTGGTAAAATACAACCATCAGGCCCCACACGCAGAAAGTAACTTGCAAAAGCCAGTTTACAGTACTCTAGACAGTCTTATACATTTAATGTTTGATGCAACAGATGTATAGTTTATTTAGTTCCATTTGTAGCCCTCCATACTTTTATAAATGGGGGGGCTGGAACCTTTGTTAAAAAAAAAGAGAGAGAAAAAGAAACTCTGTCAGAAACCATAGCCAAAGCTTTGTAAAAATTCCTTCAGATTAATAAAACATCTCTGTGGACATAAAGTCCAATACTGTCTGGATTTAGCCGAATTATATTAACCTTCGTGTTCCAACCTCTCTCCTTTTTTTGCCCCTCGTCTCTCATCATTCATCGCCCTAACAATCAGAAAACAGTTTAGGTCCCAAAAGAACCCTTTCCATTGGCCGGATTTAGATGTAACCAAAATCCACCGTCAATATTCATTTATCCAAAATCATATAAAAATACTATTTAAATGCATTATATAATATATAATATTATATTTAATATCATTATTTATTTTATAAATATTATTAAGAATCAAACGAGTGGAATCAATTATAAATCAAGTTTGGTTTAGCAAGTGAGCCAATTTTTAAGTTAATTCAACTCATTTGGTTCATGAACCTAATATTGAAAATAATCGAGCCATAATAGGATTTATCTAATATCTAGTCACATCCTATGGTGTGCATATGTGTAAAATAATAAATCTATAATTAAATATGCACATTGAAGATAATCCAATATCCATAGTTGCAATACATAGTCTCCATCCACGATTTTTATTCATGATCCTTGTGTAAAAGAAAAGCAAAAACAAGAAGAAAGAAGAGGTGAACTCCTCTCAATGCTTAATACTATTGTTAGGTTAGCATCTGTTATCTCAATGGGGTAATAATAGTAACATATAGGGTAAAAGTAAGAACCTCTTCTTGTGGAAACAAATTGGGTTATCCTTCCTATCATCAATAACCCAACAAATGAAATCCACATAACAATAGATCCACAGATAGTCTAAGAGCTGCACTAATGCCCAATAACATGATCACATATTTGTGTTGATCAATAAACAATATTATTTGACATTTAGTAATCCAACTTATAATTAATTAACTGACTATGCTAGTTCATAATATTATTCCAATAATCTCCCACTTGGATAGTATAGGTCAAGAAAAATAATATCATAGATTACAGCCACAATAATGAATGTCAAATAATTATTTGGTACTATATAACCATCGGTCGACAATAAGATCATAAGCCTTTAACATGCAAATCATCATATTTGATGGGGATATTAATGTCACACATGCTAAAACTTATACCTCCATGACTTAAGACAAAGTGGATGTGGAGAATAGCAAATTATATAATGAAAAATGCGATTAGATATAAATCTCTTCAAAATAGTCCTAGCATCTCGTAGGACGCATTACTAAAACTCTACAACATATCTCAATTAAGATGTTATTATGACAACATTAGATTTCATTATAATTATGCTCAACAACAACATATGATAGCAAAACATTATTATAATAATAATATTCATTCATATATACTCCCACTGATCCAAGACATCATAAGATTGAACTAACCCCATTTGAGCCAATAATGCTCTAAATGGTAAAAGCCTTCTCAGAAGTGGGTATATAGCTCATGCTATCAAAATAGTATAGTTATTGTATACGCACTCCCCTAACATAATATATCATAAGGAAAAATAATCTCATTTGTGTCAACATTACTCCAAATGGTAAAAGTCTTTTAGTAGTGGAGTTCTCTAGCCATTTAAGATAAGCATAAAACTTATCAAATTTTCTCTCCAACAACATCAATACATATGAGAGAAATAGGTAATAGTACAGTTGCCACAACATTAACATGTGGTGATAGGCTCTCAAGCACTAAAGCCTAATTCAAATTGTTGCCCTATAGAAAATACCAAACTTTGCTATCCATGTTGAGGTAACTATAAATATTTATTCAACATTAATCACAAAATAGCATATCCTATCGTCACAACCACATATCCGTAAAGGATTGATATACTAAGGTAACTATGAATGTCTGTTTCATATTAATAATAAAATAGCACCTCCTATTATCATTGCCACATATCCATGAAGGATCAATAATTAACACTTAAATATAGTTATTTCATCGTGGAAGGTGAATCAGCTACAATGAATGAGTACAATATCCAATTGAGGTAACGATGAATGTCTTTTCAACATTAGTAACAAAATAGTACCTCATGTTGTCACAAACACATATATATAATGGATCATTAATTGATAGATTAAATACAATTATGACTTTCCACTTTTAATTGAGGACTCAACCCTCACTCCAAAAAAAAACTCAAGTATAAACAAAATATATATGAGCATAAACATATATATGATACTTAAGTACACAATTATTCCATCAATAGTGGAAGCGTATGAAACCAATCACACTTTATTATTTTACTACCATTATGAGAACTTAACAATAATTAAGTCTCCACCCTCTTTCTAAAACAAATATGAAACATAATTTATCAAAATAAAAAATTCTACTACTTAGGTTCTTTTAGATAAGCAAAAGTTGATCATATTATATGATTCATAGTATTTGATTCATATAAAGTAATTAGGCATATTACCCAAACCTAACAAAAAAAAAGGGTTCTAACTTGTCTTACACAAAAGTGGGTTACATTCCATAGAAGGATGATCATATTATTTTGAGAGATTTTTTTTTTATTTATTTTAAGGATATCATAATTATATCAAATAATGTCGTATTGATAGGTACATTATTTATATAATTCATAAATCAAACATATATAACTAGAATATTTTCTCATGAAACAATTTTCACTTTACTTTATCATGATTGGTTCCACAATAGATGGACGCATAACTAATCAAAAGCTACATATATCGTCATTAGATATCTATCAAATCACTTGTCAAGTTTAACAAAACAATCAATATGTTCAAGAAAATTTAAATGCCAACATTAATTGTGTCAAAATAATATAACTTAAAAATTTACTGATTCTATAAACTTGACAAAATAATATTTTTTAAACTAAATATTGTTATTATAAATTAACATAATTAACACACATCAATATCACATATCAACCTCTCACATAATATTTTAAACAAGAGATGTGCACAAAAATTTATTATAATTGCTTCTGTGATAGGTATATACATAGTCATAAGAAATATTGATTATAATCGATTTATGATAACCAAAAATAATTTTAAGGACTCTCAATCTTCATAATTAGTCTCATAAAAAAATAATAACAAAAATTAATTGCATAGATGCAAAAGAGCTAGAGGAATTTCATCAAAATATTGATTATGAATATTCATGATGCATATAAATATAATTATGCTACATATTTCCTTACAATAAATATACAATTTTCATTTACCTCTTATTCACCATAATCCTGCCTAAGGGTTTGAAAATACAATGAATAAACAAGTTGATTAAAAATAGTATTATATTCTAAAATCTAACACCAATATGGCTGTTAAGATTTGAGAGCATAATACAAAATTGAATATTGTATTTCTAAAATTTAACACCGATATGGCATTTAAAATTTTAAAATCACAAAATCCAAATCTACTATTTATATTATGATAAAAATAATATATTAATAATGTCATACTGATATGATGAATACATTACCAATATATTGTTCTTGAAAAATATTCATTTATTTACCACAAAAATATAATTTATCTTATGATAGGCGAGCTCTTAATTACATGATCATAATATAATCATCAATAGATTCTCAAACAACAACAACATAATTTTATAAACAAATTAAGTTAACAAACAAATAGGATCAAAATTTGATAGTACGAAAAATATCTTGTGTGTCAACGTATAAGAATCTTATATAAAAATTTCAATAGGAAATTCAATGAGTATAATAGATGGGTCCTTAATCATGCAAAATTTACATTATGAGATTTTAACAATAATTGAATAAGACAAAATACTATTTGAATATTTTCTCTTTTACTTTTAGAACTATAATACATTCCATGATATTCCACAACAATCACATGTGAAACTTTCTATCAACTTATTTAGATGCTCATCCCTACACATCATCAATAACCCATCCATGTAAATCAATTTGAGCTTTACAAAAATAATTTTTGTACAAATTTTCATGTTATATCAAATCATAAAATATGTTAGAATGTTATATTTTGTCACTTGTCCAAAACACATAATTGACAATTTAATTTATATAATATTTTATGTGATTGAATCCTAAATTAATATAATTTTATCACGCAAAAATAATCAATAATATTATAAGCAAGAAATTATCATATAAACGTGTCCTCACACAAATAGACCCCAAGATTAAAGAACACAAGTTTGTTTTATGTAATAGGTCCCAAGACAATTGCACTCTAGAATCACACAAAATAAGAATAAGGTGATATAAGCAACAAAATAAATAAACTTAATTCACATAAATGGTTCTTGTATAGATATAAAATGCAATACATAAAACTGAAATATTTGGAAATTAAAAAAAATGGATTGCATATAATAATAATAATAATAATAATAATAATAAACCGTGTAAAGCAATAACATTAAGCTTGGAGATAAAGCTTTGGTTATAACGATAAAATCAAATCAAATGGTCTCCAAATCACATGCCATGTGAAACAAAAGGAAAAACTGAATGACATCATAATTCAGCCAAGACGTAATGCATCTCAACAACACGTTAAGCTCGAAAATACAAATTTGTGCGTTCAGATTTTTAACATAAGTTTTGCATAGTGGTTTTACAAAACAAATCACCGATGAAGATTGCACAATAAACCCAAAATTATTTATGAAATAAAAACATAAGATCTGAATAAATATTAAAATAATTACGCTCATCCAAAATCTATTCAACTATATGAATAGGAGGGATAATTCAATCAAATTTCAAACACATATAATCATACAATGTGATTAACATAATTTTACACATAAGCAGTCATATAATGTAATTAACCAAGTTCTGATACCATTGTTAAAAATAATCTGGTCATAATAAGATTTATCTAATCACATCCTATAATATGTATATATGTAAGATAATAAATTTACAATTGAACATGCACCTTGAAGATAATCCAAAATCCATAGTTGCAATACATGGTATTCGTTCATAATTTTTATCTATGATCCGCGCGAAAGAAAAAAGAAGAAGTGAGCTCCACTAAATCGTTGATGTTGTCATTAGATTAGAGTTCATCATCTCAATAGGACAATAACAATAACATACAGAATGAGAGTAAGGATCTCTCCATATGAGAATGAATTGGGTTAGTCTTTCCATTATCATTAGCCCAACAAAACCCACATAACAGTAGATCAATAAATAGTCCAAGTGTCATATTAAAATCTAATAACAATATGATCACATACTTGAATTAATCAATAAACAATATTATTTGACATGAAGTAATCTAACTTATAATAAATTAACTAATTCTTTTAGTCCACAATATTATTCCAACACCCAACTCATCGAGTCAATTTTCAAGTCGAATTGCGAATGATTCACGAGTTAATTTGGTTCATTTCCAGCTCTAATTGCAACTCATAGGGTATGCAATTTTAGTTCTTTTGACAAATTGCACTCACCTACTTTAATATTTAATTTAATTACACTTACATCTTTTAAAAATATAGACTTACATTCTTTATTTTTTCTACTATAGGGGAGATGAGTATAAGTTTAAATAGAAAGAAAAGAGATGTGAATGTATATGAAAAAAAGAAGGGAGATTAAGTGTATATTTTAAAAATAAAAAGATATTAATATAATTAAACAAAATCTCAGAAGTGGCAAACGTAATTAGCCCTAGTTTTTTTTTTTATAGGAATCTTTATGTTAATTCATATTAAAAAGCAAGATATTTAGTAAGGATGTGATAAATGGATAATTAACATCTTAAAACTCAGTGGTATATATGTTTCCTATGCAAGCACTAGATGTAAATTAGCGTAAGAGATTTAGATAATTTACAAAAGTTTCAGGCACATCACCTTTTAATTTTCTAAATTAATGGTGCACAAGCATTCTTGCATGAGCATTTTTCTTAGTTGCATTTCACCGTTATTGCAATCTGCATCTTGTCTACTTAAAATCCTATTATAAAAATAATATAATAATAATGAGACTATAAATCTGATTTTCTTAACAAGGAAAACCTAATATAATAAAGTACTAGTCCATGATTTTATAATATAAAAGCAGCTCGTTTTATAATTGAAAATTATATAGTGTTTAAGGTTTGTACCTTCATTCTCGGATTTTGTGCTAGTGCTCTTCCAGTCTTAAAAATTTGCAACCTACTGCAACTTCACTGGAGAAGCCGACAAATCAAGGAGGTAAACCAAAAGCATCAAACTCAAAGGGCAAAAATTTTAGGTAGCTTTAAGAATCTCTCGACCCCATCTCCTAAACACACAGTTAGGAGCTAAAGGCAAAATAAAAAATAAAAATAAAAATCAAGTGTCTATCTTTCGTAGCGGAATCTATCACACACTGCTATATAATAGCATAGCAAGAGAGCCTAAAATGGAAGAAAACAAAAACACAACTACAAAATATATTGAGATCATGAATGGTTCTTGCCTGCCTCAGCAAATTCCAACATTTGTTATCGGAGAGGACCCTTTAGAGCATTATGCTTCAACCGCACTTACTCTTCACATTGTACATAAAGGGAATCCAACTCTTCTTGTCTCTCCTTTACTCTCCTTTTTTTCTTGAAAACTAATCTCTATAGCTTTAGTACAACTATTTCTCAAGTTTAAAGATAGAAGATAAACTTCCATTTATGCCCTTATGATAGAAACTGATCAGACCAAGCCAAATTGGTCACTTGGACATGTTGGAAATGGCTATGTAGATCATTTTAGGAGACAAGCATCGTGATGATTGATAATGTGATTACTGATTAGATCTCCATTTTGTTTGCTATGGGTGCTCCACTTATGCTCAAACAGCACTCCCAGCCAGTTGGGGACTGCTTCTGAATCTGCACTGACGCGATAAGGGTCTTTTTGTCATTTTACAAGTTGCTTGCGCACAAGTGAGTGAAAAGAAGATTTTATCGCTATGCATTGATGGCTTTGAGCTATGGGTGGAGCCCCCATAAGGCTTTTGCTCTTGTTGACCAGAAAGATTGTATTATGATAACGATCAAGATAATTAGCTGATTAGCGTGTTGGAGAGGATAAATTATCCTACTTTAGAAATAAAATATGTCATTAATTTTTTCGCAAGTTTATAATAATGATGTCTACATATCATTTAATTATTTTAAAAATGATAATAACATAATTTAAATATAAAATAAATAATAAATCTTATTAAACAAATCAGGTATCAGAATCTTCTACTTTAATATTAAATATTAAAGTACAATAAGTATTTGATTCTTAGGTTTTTTTATATAAAATATGTATATTATGTGTTGGATGGTTTTGTGGTCTATGATATTAGTATCCAATTTATGAAAGGTTTTCTAGATGTTATCATAGGCTATGATTAGAGCAACAAAGGTGACACTAGAAAATACATTGGAGAATGCGTGCTTTGACTGAATTAGGCCTAAAAGACAATTAAATCTATTGAAGTGAATGACACAACTATGTATTGTTTTCCTACTGGGATACATAAATATGATACATGTCTAGCAGCTAAACAGAAAAATCAATGGCCATAAAGTAAGACGAGATGTTTGGCTGATGCTATAATTATTAAATATATTGAAATATGTATATTAGCATTACTTGAATGAAATAAATAATATATTTTTTTTATGATGTAATTTTTTAATTAATCTTGTCACGTAGGAATAGTATTATATGCAACCAACTAGTGGTATGTGGGATCTTAATCATTGAGTCTTGGGTTTAAGTCATGATATCACTGCCATAGTGTTCTTAAAAAAAGGAATAGTAGTCTGCACATGGCCAAAATTTACTAGCAGTTAGGAATTATTTTTAATTGCTATCAATATACGTTAATGGCTAGCTAGTATCATGATCCTTGTATATGAAAATCTTAGAACGGAAATTTCGAATTTTGAATATGATATTTTCCATCGTAATATTACAATCATGAAGAATATGTAATCAATAGATTCTAATTATAATAAAATTTTGAAACAACATATATTACCTAGGGTGAAGTTAGGAAAAAATTTTTGTTAAGAGCTAAAATACAATTTATTAAAAATTTTATGCAAAAGTTTTAATTTTTGAGAGATTATATATAAATTTTTATTAAAAAATTTAAAAAAAGGTAAAAATAAATTTCTGATTTTACAAAAATTGGGGACTAAGCCTCCTCAATCTTATGAGAGGCTTCGCCCCTTGTATATTATAGTCTGCGCAACTGCCATACTGCTATATTGTAATTACAATAATTGCAATTATGGAAATTTTGTGATTATATAGTTTCAAATTATTGTGTGTACAGGAGGAAAATTACAAGTTAAGTCCTCCCAATTTGTATTTGAACTTCTAAAATATTCATGATTGCATAAAGCTTAATATTATTGTCACTGCAATTCCACAATTATACCTAGAATTGTACGCCATTTCAACAAATATTTGGTTCCCAGAAAGTGGCAAAGAGTCCGAAATTCTTGCAGCAAATTATAGCTCTAATAATTAAACCCCAAAAATTGATGCAAAGGACAAAATATGTTAGCAATGATTCTTGGAATCTGATATGAAGTTATCCATGAAACTCAAATTGCAGTTGGCCGGCAAACAGTGCATCGCAGCAGGTCTCATCGGTACCTTGCTTTTGGAAGACGGATCACCTTAACATGCGCGTGCTTGTTAGAGATTCTGCATTTTGCAGAGACATTTTGTAGTGACCCCTCAAATCACTGCAATTCCTGCTTCTTTGTGGAAATTCTGCTGCAGATATATGGACTAACGGTGATTGGTGACACATTTAATTGATTTACATGATTAATTAGCTTTCATTTTAATATTAAATTAGTCTTAATTGTGCTATAAAGAAATGTACTTCAGTCATTCCAAGGATAAATTTGCTGTAAGTTAAATAGTGGTCCTTTGATTTGTGCATGCTAAATGTTGTTGAGGGACCAATCATAAAAAATAAACAATGTGAATGGAATGATTGTCGGTGAATGTATATTTGTAATGCATAATATAATATATGAATTTGTGAATGTTAGATTGAATTAAGGTATAATTAGATTCACTTAAAAATTATGTTTTAAAATATATATATATATAAATGTTGTAGATGTTTAAGGCCGGAATTAATTAAAAAAGGAGAAAATATAAATTACTCCTTTTAATTTTGAGATAATTACACTTAACATTCACAAATTATTACTTTTTATAATCAATTTTCTTTAATTTTGAATAAGTGATAAATTGTATCCATATAAATCTTTTCTCATGACTTCGAGAGAAATCTAAATATTATTTTTATATTAATGTAAAAATAAAAATATAAAAATCATATTTATGAGTTTGCATACTCACACTAGATAAGAAAAATATAATAAAATGATCAAAATATGTCCAAAATAAGAAAAAATTGAAAAAATAATATATAAATTAGTTCAATCCCAAATTTGAGAGACTTCCACACTATGATTGATTTTTTATAAAGTTTCATGTCAAACCGAATACGTTTGTTTTATCAAATCGCTCCCAAGATAAATATTTGAAGTTAAAAATGATATAAATTCTCTTCTCTTTTTGTGTATACATTATAATAGTAAGAATCATAAATCACTTAATATACATAGCAATACACACCTGAAATTGAAAATTCAGATTTAATGCAGTTAATAGAAAAACACAACATTAAATTAACAGTACTGTACTGCCAAAGAGAACACATAAACTCTCGGCATATATATTGATGAGCAACTAAGATTAGACAAAAGAAAACACATAAAAAAAAAATCATATTTTTTGTGGTGAAAAAAGGTGTAAGATTCCTTATGTAGCGCTAATGAGGAGTGTGACTTGTTATAATGTGGGGCCCTTTTCATATTCTAGTATGTGATTGCTTACCAGACATAAATAAGAGAAAGTGCATCATTTGGGTCATCTGTCTTCCGATAAACATGAAAAAAAGAAAAAAGAAAAAAGAAAAAAAAAACATACTAAGTGGAAATGAGTAGACAAAAAGGTGGTCGGCAAGCACTACGATTTTAAGATTCACCTAGCAATTAGCAAATAATATCATGATCATCCTCAATAATTATTTTTTTAAAAAAAAATATTCCTCTTGGAAATAAAAATCCACAACAGTATTGCATTTATAATATTATAATTTTTCTAGTAAACATGATTATATCACAACTGTATTATAATATAAGTAGATTGTAATTACAATCATATTTTAAATCTCTTATTGTTAATTAATTAAATCATAACAAATATTAAACTTTTTCTTTATAATTTAGAAACCTGCATTTCATCTCCAAGATCAGTCCAATCCAATATCCAATAATAGATTAACCAGGAAATGAAAACACCATTTTGAAAAGGTCCACTGCATTCTCCAATATATGTTAAAAATTCCTCCTTATCATCCTCCATTGTTGATCAAGTTGCTTAC
>JANHAO010013497.1:0-15816 GCA_026873985.1 Saraca asoca
ATCAACTTTTATTTTAATCCTTGCTCCCCCAAACATTAATACTAATATTATTATTGTTATTATTATATTTATTTGAGGCATTACAGTTCCCAGTGGAGTTTAACCCAGACACAACTTTGTCTTAGAAAAACACCTCGTAGGAGAGGGTGGCCAGAGTCGATTAGGTGAGATTTAACCACCACGCTCATGCCTAGAGATATTGTCCTGTTTTGGCAATTGCCTTAGGGTTTTGTCCTCTTGAACCTAACCAGGAGTACCTTAATCATCAAGTGAGGGCACCTCAACTAGCATGAGTTTGGGTGTATAATGGTGCATCTATATGACCTACCTGGGCACCCAATAGTGTAGCTTTATCCCTGAAAAAGGGAGTAAAAACCAGTTGTAATAAAATATTTAATGCAAGGATAAGAAATCACATCTAGCTTATTCAAACAGATAAGGAATGATAGCTTAGCTTGTTCAAATATGAGCCATAATGTTGCCGGAGCTGATATGGTAGGATCTTTGCATCATCCCTTTTAGGCCAATAGACTAGCAAATATTCCCACATTGTGAGTTTGATGCAAACTCGAGGAGTGATAATGCAAGCAATCGCCATAACTTGAAATAAGTTTTTGTTCATTTTGGGATGGAGTTTACAGAGATCGAAGGAGTGAATCGGAGGTCGTTGGAGTGCATTCATCTCACAATGCTGTCTTTAACTTGTATATGCCTTGAACTACATTCAGTTCAAGCCGCAGAGTAATGTATACTACCAAGGGCATTCTCGGCTTCATGATTAGATTGCTAACTTTGAAAGGCTTTTGGAATGTCTTTTCTCCTATGTTGACTTCTACACAACGGAGTGCTATAGTTGCTCCTTCATGAAGGCCAACACACTCTGCACAGACGTGTGAGTTCAACTTCACACTACCGTGGCTGGTGATCATTAAACCCATTCTATGCATTTTTCTGCGTGAGCTCATCGTTGGAGTGCTCTCACTGCATGGTGAGGTGGAGCTGAATACCAAGCCTAGGCACTGCATGGTCTTCGGTATGAGCTTGCCTCCGAGCCTGGTTTTTGCATGGTCATTGGGTGAGCTTTGTTACTGGTTCATGTTGAACCCAATTTCATTTTATGGCTGCCATGAGCTCGTGATTGAAGTGAGCTACTATGGGCTGTTGCTGTGAGCTTGTCATTGTGCGAATTATTGCATGGTCATGAACTCCAAGTTGTTGCAGGCCGAGCTCATCATTGTGCGAATTGTAGTATGGCTACAAACTCCTAGTTGTTGTATGTTGAACTCGTCATTGTGCAGACTGTAGCATGGCCACGAGCTCCGAGTTGTTGCATGGTTTAACTCATGATGCTGTCTTGTTGCTAACGATTTGCTTGGTTACTGCATGAGATCGCTGTTGGCCAGAGATGCCTCATGATCGATGGATGAACCCATCATCTCGATTATCGCTGTGTGAACTCGACTGCATTGCACGGTTAATATGTGAGTACGTCATTGAAGCATTTTGTTGTATGGTGGCACTAGGTCGCTGCATGGCTGGAGCATGAGCCTAACAACAAACCAAGCTACTTCATGGCTTCTATGCTCACTTGTCCGGAAGCATATTGATGTCGAGAAGGAGCCCCCCTCACGGGCTCAAGACATTAATGGGCTATCCTCGTGGCAACTTTTGTGGTTGTGAGAGGCTTAGGAGCATCCAAACTTATGGTCGATTTTGTGGTCACTGGTTACGGCTGATGGACAAGGGACACCAATGTTTTAGCCTCAAGAAACAAAGGCATGCATGAATGGAGAACAACATGAAAACAAGGGAGTTCCAAGAGTTTCCATAGACGCCGTTTCAGATTTTTCCTTTGGTTATCATGGTTGAATGGAAAATGAACTAGAGTGCAGATGAGGCTTTCCTTCGAATGCCACAATGTTGATGGTGAAATTTGGTTTGAGGCCAAACTCTAGTCAACCATACAGTTCTTGTTACCTCAAGCTACAATCTAGCTGAAAAATGTAGTAAATGGAAGCAGACAGCAAGAAGAAGATGAAGAACAGTAAGAACACAAGATTTTTTAACATGATTCAGCCAAAGTCTTCCTTGGGACCCCTATGTCCATGGTAATGTTATTATCTGGAATGTTTGTTGGGTGAATAGTATTTTATAGAGAGCTCTCTACTGGTAGAGTTTCTACTAATGTTTTCTTCTCTCCCATTTATAATGGTTCTAGCCCCCCATTTATAGAAGCATGGAGGGGTACAAATGTAATTTGATAAAATGTAAATATGTTACATCAAGTAATAAATGTATTTGATTATTTGGTCTTCTGCAAGTTGGCTTCTGTAGACTGCAGACTATATTTTGTAGATTACTTTCTGTGGATGGGCCCTGCAAGTTGATATTAGCTATGGAAGAATTGGAGCTTTCCTCTGAGACTGAGAACTAGAGCTGGGAGTTAGCTGTTGGGAGCTAGGAGCTAGCTGCTATAGTGAGCTGGGAGCTTTCATGTGAGGCCAGCAGCGACCTGAATAACTTAGACCCTTCCAATTGGACTTGGGCTTTTGCCAGCTTACTTCACATGGTACCAGAAAATGCCTATAACACTTAATATGTTGGAATGACGTGTAATATCATATATTTACATCGGTTCCTGATATAAAATTGATGTCTAATTTAAGTCTCTTCATCAATAGGAAAATAAATGCATCGAATTTGTTTTGAATTGTTTTGACTATTCTCGTTATCTTTGTAATATGGAAGAAATTATCGATCATATAGAAAGTTCTACAATTCTGTAGTCTTGAAAAATGAAAAATTAATTGTAATATTTTCATATTAGGAAATTAATTGTATGTAAACAATTTGTTAAGAATTTAATTGATAAATTAATAAAAAATTATTTGACTATATATTAAAAAAAGATTTTGAACTACAATAAAACTTTTTGATAGTTGAGGAACTATAGATTTTAAAAATGGTTTAAATCTAAATATGTCGGTTCCTTAATTCAAACTGATGTTAAGCATGATATTGAGTTTAGACATTAGTTATTTAATAGGAACACGTGTTATAATTTTTCTCATATTTATAAAAAAATCACCATGCCTATATATGTGTCGATTCACCTTTCATTTGATTTATATTTAGTGATGTTGTTTTCATATTTTATAGTAGTGTACATAACTGCCTTGCAAGTAGGTAAGTATGTAAGTAAACGTTTTTGTGGATCATGTAATTGCATTTGATTTTAATGGATGTCATTTTTACTTCATTATAAATGTGATAATTCTTATCTAATTATATGTCTTTGTATAGTCAATTATGGTTTCTACTCTTGTGAGGTGGTGCTTTTCTTGCTCATTGAGCTTTTATACTCACCCTTGTTGTTTCCCTCCATATAGATCAGGTTACAAAATTTATTCCTTCCAAGCTTGAGCAATTGTCTGCCCCTTAAGCTTTTGGTATAGGTCTTAGCATATGGACATCAAAAGTTATGATGATGTGTTATGTGTAAATCTACATCATATCAATCGTCTCATGCATGATCAGTTCAAATTGCATTAAGATCATGAAATGTTTTGAAAATAGATTTGCATAGACAATGCACAACGAATTGTAAATGTCAATGAAATGACACGAGTGCTTTTCTAGATAAATGAATATTTAACCTATCTTATAACCATCTTATATGGCATTACACGCATAACATGAAAAAGGTTTTGGGAATATCGAATAGGATATTGCAGATTAGTCTCATTCTCACTTTTGGTGACGTGACAACTGTAGCTCTTACTTGTCACTTAGTTCCGTTAGCGTTTCAAAGAATGTATAGGCATTCGTTACAACATAGTATCACATCTAAAGCAGAGTCTGTGCACTAAAGTCTGCCTCAGACCAACACATGCAATGCTAATGGTTTCTTTAAAGCCTGAGAAAATGCTACAGAATCAGAAGCATTGATCAAGAAGCCTTTTATTGAATAATGATATGATTATATATATTGATCTCTGCCTCGCCCTTCTATAGGATGACTTTGTTCAACAATACAAAATTTTAATTTTTTTAAATGGTACACACATAGATAGATCTGTGAGAAAAATTAGATTCATTACTATCACTAAACTTGAACTTGAACAAAGAAAATTAAAATTTCAATATATATATATATATATATATGTATATATATATATATATATATATTATATTAGACAAGCAATATTGGCTCATGTACATTATAACACATATATAATAAACTTCATGAAAGAAGTAAGAACAATAACTTCTTGCTCCTATAGCCATCACATAGTTAGCACCCTCACAGCATCCCAGCTACTCAACTAAGATTCATCTGTGCTTTACATCTACATAAAAGCCAAGAAGTACAAGAGAACCTAACCAAACAAGCTTTTTAGTTTAGGATAATAAACGCAATATAAATAAAAAGAACGTAAAAAAAAAATATTAAAAATTTTGAGAAAAACAACACACTGTCATTAATATAAAAACCCTTAACCAAGTGGCGTCAGTCTCCGCCTATTTATTCATTCAAGCTGTTGAGCCATGACATTAGCAAACCTTGCCTCTTTATTCTTCTCAATAAACCAGAAATACTAGTATTATGTAATAGTCACATTCATTTTAATTCATTTTATTTCATTTATCACATACTTAACAAAATCTGAACAGATAAAATCAGTTAAATTAGATTCTGTTAAATATGCATGAAATAAAACTGAATAAAATATTCGTGACCAATTCTTTTGTCGAACAATTTAGAAGTTGTTCAACAACAGTGGCTTCTCCGGAATAATAGGAAGAGAGGAAGAGCCACAAGTTGATGAAGAGAAGCATTTGTCATGGCCGCCATAGTCATTCTCTTCCTCTGCAATAGTATCTAACATCTTCAACCGGCGCCGGGCGACGGAGACAAACCTTGGTGGAGCAACCTCTGTCATGACCCTTGCAATTTGAAACTTGGCCATTTTCAAAGAAATATTAAAAGAAAAAAAGAGTAATTAATATAAAAATGAAGGAAATTAAACAATGGAAAAATAAATAGGAAAGCGAAGGAGTAGTCTCTGCTTTTCAAAGAGAAGGGAAAGAGATGAAGATGAAGATATGATGACCCACATTGCAAAAACAATGACTGGTGAATGCTGATTTATGAGGCTGGTGATGAAGGTTGTGGGGCACCGTTTCTGGGTCGAGTTGGGTTGGGTGGGATTGGGATGTAGTGTCATTCAATTGTATTGGTCGGCCACCATGTGGGGCTACACCTATGCTATTGGACTATAGTGTCCTTCCAATTCGAAGGTGTTTTCGAGTTTTGATTGTGGCCTAAGGGGAAGAAACAGTTCTTGTGACCACCCACTAAATTCCTTGTCTACCCACAAAGGCCAGTGAACTTGTTTAAGATTAGAGAATTTAAAAGCACATAAATTTTCTCCTATTAATGTAGAGTTTGCATTATATTCTCTCTTATTATGTGATATATATATATATATTTACTGTTGAGAATCATAGCATTATCTTTAGAATATGTAGATCTCATTCATGCATGTATTTTTAGTCTAGGTCTGCAAGTTTGGAACCTACAAAGTAACTAGAATTTATACACAATCAAAGGGTTCAAAGAAGTTATTTTGTGAGTTGTGTAGGTTCAACACACATTATAAAGCTCATTTAATTTTAGATAACGTCGATCTAGGTGTGCAAAAGGGACACCCTAAATGGATTGTGTATGCAAGTTCATTCTTGTTATCAGTAGAATCCGACATTACAGAGTGGGTTGGCAAAAGCCTAGAAGGAGTCGAGTCTAGCGGAAGAAACAAGCATGGCGGACCATGAGGTCACTACGTAAGGAATTCTAGCTTGTTAAAGATCCAAGCTCACTGGCCAAACAAGATCAAGGTCGTGAACCAGCAGCAGTTTCAGTGCACGAGCTCAAACACGCTAGAATGCAGCCTTACCTAACTAGAAGCCTGCTCAGGTCGACTATAAGGCCAACAGACAACTTGCACTACCATTTTGCAAAATACGACCATCGAGCCCCACACACAGAAAGCAGCCTGCAGAAGTCAGTTTATAGTGCCCTAGGCAGTCTTGTATGTTTAATGTTTGATATAATATATGTATAGTTTATTTAGTTCCATTTGTAACCCTCCATGCTTCTATAAATGGGGGCTTGGAACCTTTGTATAAAAAAAGAAGAGAGGAGAAGGGCAGAAACTCTACCAGAATCTATAGCCAAAGCTCTGTAAAAATTCCTTAAGATTAATAAAACATCTCTGTGGACATAGGGTTCGGTGTCATTTGGATTTAGCCAAACCACGTTAAACCTTCATGTTTCAACCTTTCTCCTTCTTCCTCCTCCCACCGTTTCCTGTTGCTCATCGCCTCAACAATCGGGAAACAACTTGGGTCCCGAAAGAACCCCTTCTGTTGGCCGAATTTAGGTATAACCAAAATCCATCGTCAACATTTTGGCATGCCCGGTGGGACCTGTCTGTCTTCTAGTTGTTTCTATTTTCCAGGTCCAAATCTTGCTAGTCATAATGGCTAGAGGAAAATTCGTCAAGAAGTTTGGCACCCTCAATAATCAGTCGGAAGGTCATACTGCAAGTTCCTCTACAGCCAGAACTGCCAATGGTTTGGCCTCCCCAGTTCACTACCAACCTGCTATTGCTATCTTTGAGACTAATAAAGCACAAGCATGGCGCCAATGCCGGGAAACATTTGAGGGTTTGATGAGGAGGATGGCTGAAACATTCCAAATACTAGCCCAAGCACAGACTCAAGGTGTGTAAAGACAAGCCAAAGTCATCGCACCTGAAAATATCTCCCAGTAGCAATGAGTTGGAACTTTGAACAAAACTAGTCATGAGCACATTTTAGATCGTCATCCGCATGATGAGGAGGATGCGAGAAGCTGCCAGCCTTCCAGTCAGAAATCTAAAAGATTGCCATTGTTAGTGGAAGAGTTGTTTCGGAGGGTGAAACAGCTAGAGGTACACCCTCAAGCCTAAGGTGACTGGAGTCATGTGAAGGAACAAACTCCCTTCTCCAGGAAGATTGAAATGGAGCCCTTCCCCCAGAAGCTTAAAATCCCTACCTTCTCGCTGTATAATGGAGACAACGAATCACATAATCACTTGGACATGTTTAACGATCGTATGGAT
Organism: Saraca asoca; assembly: GCA_026873985.1. Lineage (NCBI taxonomy): Eukaryota > Viridiplantae > Streptophyta > Magnoliopsida > Fabales > Fabaceae > Saraca > Saraca asoca. The sequence goes on from JANHAO010013497.1 coordinate 7,167, forward strand.
TTTTGGACAAGTAATCCTCTAATCACGTGCCATGTCTTTTCCATCACACTGGAGATGCCCCTCGAGCTTGGTTTAGGAACTTCTCAACCTCTAGTATTGACAGCTGGGAAGAATGTCAGCAAAGATTTCTTAACCACTACAGGGTGCTGAAGAGGTGTTGCGGATGTTCCCTGAGCAAAGATAAAACAAGCTTGCCATGGACCAAAATAGGCACTAAGCCCAAAAGAACAAAAAGCCCAGATTAGGGTCACTTAGCAAGAAGTCACAGATCACCATGCGAGTGAAATGAAGATCCTGGCTCGCTCAAACATGAGCACTAAGGATGGCCTCTACAATGCCCATCAAACAAGCCGAGTGAGCCCTATTGATGTCTCCTTAGATCACTAGGTAGTAAGCCGAGGATATGTACAAAAGGTCCAATTAGCCACCAGAGATATGTGTCCCTTAACTAACAGATCATTATTCATAACTAGCACATTATCCCCCCGGATATCTGATAGTGATTCACCTAATATTTATTATCCGACGTCAAACCTTAAATGTCCGGAGTGACATATGTAATCATTCTGTTGTTTGTAAAATTATACTTGTAATCCTCCTTATGTCTATATATAGTTAGGAAGAACCACTTCATGAGGCAAGTAAGAATTACATACAAACACTCTACTAGAATAAGTTGAGAACCAGTGAGAGAGCATTGTTGTAACCCAATAAGTCTAATAGAATTGCCATTATTCAACTGATAATAAAATTCAGCATGGACCAAGGGGCCTAAATAGGCTTTAGCTGAACCACGATAAATTTTTGTGTTCGTTACCTCTTCTCCTTCCTCTCTTCTTTTATCTTCCTTAGTCAATACTTACACCTTTTAGCTAGCAGTTTGGGGTTTTCAAGAGCTGACTCTAGTGACTGAAATCTTGGATCCTCAGAACCAAATTTCACCATCAACAAGAGGTAGCTCACACCCCTCTATCACCTCACCACAATCTTTTAGCACAAGCATGAGTCTTTGAAAGACTACATTACTCGATTCAGGCATGAGATTGACAATGTGGAGAGCCCATCAGACGAGAGCATCTTGGTGGCAATATTTGTTGGGCTTCGCAAAGATGGTAAGCTATATAAAAGTATATACAAGTCCCCAGTAGTAGGCTTGGGAAGGTTCTACTATCGAGTTGCCAAACAAATCAGGTGGGAGGAGATGTTTGGTGCAAAAAATTCCAAGATTGGCAGCCTAGGACAAAATAAGAGGAGGAATAGTTGTGAGGATGCAAAGAGTAGCTCCAACCCCTAGTTTATGAAGAAGGCCAAGGTCGAGTGACCTTAACAATCGGCTCACCATGAGCACTACAATGTCTTATTAGATACTCCTGATAGGATTTATGTAACAGAAAGGACTAGAGAGGACTTCGGGACTCCTATTCCCTTACAAGCTCCTCGTGCAGGTAGAAAAACAAACAAATTTTGTGCATAATGCAATGAAGTAGGGCACAACACTTCACATTGCTGAGCTCTTAGAGATGCCACTGAGGAACTGATTAAGAGAAGGTGTTTGAAGGAGTATGTTTTACGGCTTGCCACGCAACAACTTTCCCGGCCTCAGTGGGACCCTGAGCACTAGTCATCAACTGTGGTAAGAACTATATATTGATTCTGCAATATGGTATGTAAAAGTAGTCTAAGTCCTACATTTGATAGATCGGTGTAAATTCTTTAAAAAATGTTAACTTATTATCTAGGTCTTGAAGAGCGAGTTTTCCATCCCCCCAGGAAAAATGTATTCTTCAAAAACTAAGTTTTAATTTATGATTGAACACTGATGTAGCTTATTTTCCAGTGCCGTGTTAGTGTGACTAGTTAAGCATCGCATTAGCATAACCTATCCCTCAGTGTCTTGCTAATACGATGGCAACTTAAAGTTCGTGCATACGAGCCATTTTCTTAGCCATTGCATGCACACAGCAATCTTACCATACATGCGAGCAACTTTCTTAGACACCACATGTGTGTAACTTAAAGCTCATGTATGCGAGCCACTTTCTTAGCCACCGCATACATGCATCGATCTTACCATACATGTGAGTCACTTTCTTAGCCACCACATGCAAGCAACAATCTTACCATACATATGAGCAACTTTTTTAGCTATCAAATGTGTGTAACTTAAAGCTCGTGCATGAGAGCCACTTTCTTAGCCATTGCATGCACGTAGCGATCTTACCATATATGCGAGCAACTTTCTTAGCCACCGCATATGTACAACTTAAAGCTTGTGCATGCGAGCCACTTTCTTAGCCATTGCATGCATATAGTGATCTTACTATACATGCAAGCAACTTTCTTAGCCACCACATGTGTGCAACTTGAAGCTCCTGCATGCAAGCCATGCATGCAATCTAAATTTCACAGCTCTCATGTGACCTGGATTTCATAACTCTCATGCAACTTGAATTTTGTAGCTTTCATGTGACCTAAATTTCACAGTTCTCATGCGACCTGAATTTTACAGCTCTCATGTGACTTGAATTTCATAGCTCTCATGTGACTTAAATCTCACAACCCTCATACAATCTAAATTTCATAGCTTTCATGTGATCAGATGCCTTAGTGCCATGCAACCTACCCATATATCGCTCACATTCAATATACTTAGCCCAAGCTTATTTCTTAATTAAGAAGCATTACCGATTGGCTATTTAATTATTTTTATACGCAAAATTAATATTTATCATCTAGGAGTTACAGGACGAACAACCAAATACTTGAAGAAAAAAGAAAGAAATTTTATTTATTAAAAGCCTCAGCGAGGTACATTTACGTCAAAAAGAGTCAAAATACAAGTTAAAGAAAGCTATAGCCAGTTTCTTTTGGAAGAAAGATTGTTGCACAAAGGAAAAGCTCCCACCAATCATAGGACTAACCATTGAGAGATGAACCCCTACCAACTAGAAACTCATGAGCTCGCTTAAGTCCTCAACTTTCTTCTTCCAACCCCTTCCTCAACAGCAAGCTCCTCTTCAGTTTCGCTCCTAAAATCGGGAAGTCTAGAAAAGGCCTACTGGAATGGCTGAAAAGGAGAAACCTCACAACCATAAAGACGTAATCTAAGATCCATATGAAATCTCTCCATATTATTAGAGAAGTTTTGTCTTCGAAGCTTCTTATGCAGCAGACCATATATGCCTCACCTAGAAGGTGAAATGTCAGGAAATTAGGAGGCTTATCTAAAACTTCCATTCGATCACTCTCTAAAGGAAGATGAGGGCTCCCCATGCTTTAAATAAACTCAGCTTGATCTTGCCAAAGAGTTTGGAAAGAACCCCCTAACCACTCTCATCTAGTGACTTGAAAGAAAATGAGGATGGCGCACCAATGGCCACAAAATGTGTATTATCTGGAAAAATGAAATGGCAAGCCAACCTGAATGATTTTGATCACACAATCACCCATGAGAACTTATCAATGTGACCATCTAAGTTCCATAAGGCCCTAGTTTGTTGAAGTCACACCTTGTGAAGGGAAGCAAATGTGTGGGATAGAGGCCAGAGTTAATGGATATCATAGCAGAACGAGCATTCGCCAGCAAAAGTTTAACTCCCAGTCCACAAAGCGAACTAAGAGTTGGGGGCTAATGCTATCAGTAGAATTCGACACTATAAAGTGGGCTGGCAAAAGCTCAGAAGGAGCTGAGTCTGGTAGAAGAAACAAACACAGTAGACCACGAGGTCGCTACGCAAGGAACTCCTGTTTGCTAAAGATCTAAGCTCACTGGCCAAACAAGTTTGAGGTCATGAACCAGTAGCAGTCTCAATGCACAAGCTCAAGCTCGCTAGAACATAGCCTTACCTAGCTAGAAGCCCGCTCAAGTCAAACATAAGGCTAACAGATAACTTACACCACCATTTTGTAAAATACAACCATTAGGCCCCCCACGTAGAAAGCAGCCTATAGAAGCTAGTTTATAGTGCCTTGGGTAGTCTTGTACATTTAATGTTTGATGTAATAGATGTACATTTTATTTAGTTCCATTTGTACCCCTCCATGCTTCTATAAATGGGGGGCGGAATCTTTGTATAAAAAAAAGAGAGGAGAGGGGCAGAAACTTTGCCAGAATCTATAGCCAAAACTCTGTAAAAACTCCTTCAAATTAATAAAACATATCCTTGGACATAGGGTCCGGTGTCATCTACATTTAGCTAAATCATGTTAAACTTTCGTGTTTCAACCTTTCTCCTTCTCCCTTCTCCTGTCGTCTCCTGTTACTCACTACCTCAGCAATTGGAAAACAGCTTGGGTCCTAAAAGAACCCCTTCCATTGACCGGATTTAGGTGTAACTGAAATCTACCATCAATAATTCTTTAATTTGTTTTACAAATTGTAATTATTATAAATCAATTTTATTACATAACTAGTCAGCTCAAAGGAAGTAATAGAATAGGAAGTTTTGAATTTTCACATATTAGGCCATGCACACCCACATAGGAAATGTGTTGACGTGTCAATTTGATTTATCCCAAAATTCAATTGGCAACGTGTGGGTTCTTGGAACCCCAAACTATAATTCAGTTGATGTAAATGAAAGAGGGAAAGTGAAGGCAAGAGGAAGAACAGGGAAAGAGAAACAAAGAGCTTTTAACGTGGTTCGGCTAAAGTCATTTGTTGACCCCTACATCCATGATAGTGTTATTGCTTAGAATGTGTTTACAGTATTTCCATATTTTTGCACAGTATTTTCTCTATCTAGAATTGGCTCTTTCTGAATGGCCTTCCTCTATAATAATCTTAACCCCTTATTTATAGTATAGGGGTGTAGTCTAAAAAAGGAAAATAATAATAATTTAAGTAATAGTTAAATCCTGTTGATTGACGTTTGCAATTTGTCTATGCAAGTTGGTCCTTGCCTCGGGTTTAACCAAAGTGAGTCTTCTGGAAGATGGTTAAGGTGACATGTTTCAACCAGCGAGCTGAAGCTTGTTGCCAATCAACCTGGAGCTATCACCTTAGGCTTTATCCTGAGCTCACAACTAGTGATCTAGTGTCTCCACTTAGTGATCTCAGTCTTGGTCATTTTGGGCCTTATCCAATTGGACTTGTCTGTTAGGCTTTTGTTAGCCCATTTTGTATAGTATGAAAAATACCCATAACAATAGCCCCCCAGCTCTCAATTTGTTCTGTGGATTGGGAGTTGAAACTTGCTGGCAAAAATCTACGTGTGTATTCTATAGTGTTGTCATTTCAGACTTCTTATCTTACTACACATGTTTTATAGCCATTGGCATGGCAGCCTTATCTTTTACTAGATTGTTTGATCAAGAGCAGCTGGATAGTCTTTGGATTTATTAGTAAAGTCAGACTAGTCTAGATAAGGCATGATAATGTGTCTTTACTTTTCACAGAATGTCCCAATAGGTGCATTAGTTGAGCCCTCCATGTTTTTGATGATCCGATTTTTGATGAAGTGTTGTGTGATGTGTATGGCCTGCTATATAGGAAGTTCCCATGGAAAATTTTTCTCTAAGGATTCTGGAAGGTTTTGAACAGATCTTGGATTTTTTTTTTTATAACCTCCTCATGGTTATGCTATGGAATTCGACCCTTTCAATTGTGTTCTTTTGCCTCCTTGCATGGTTAAGTTAATCGTTTGGTTTCTCTAATAAGTACCTTGGGGGCAATAGGGCTGAGGAAGGATTTTTTTAACTGAAGAGGACGCTAAGAAGAAGCTTGAGGAGTCAGCTTGCTTATTGATCTTCCAGCTCATTGGAGTTTTGCTCCTAGAAGCCAACCTTCCTTTCAAGATATGATTGCTGTAGGCTTATTTTGAGCTGTATCTTTGAATCCTCATATGTAAGTTCACCTCACTAAAAGAGGTTTTGTAATAAATCTTCATAATATTTTTTTTCTTTTAAGTATGCCCAGTTGGATGTTCTGCTAACCACAGTAAATGACATGTTAGTTGACATGAATAGATTCCTATAAATCATAGATAAACAAATATTAATCAAATTGAATGACCAATTGGTCACATTAATTCATCCTAATTGATAATGAATTTGAGCACTAAAGTGCCTCAGCTAGTAATGAGAATAAGCACCGAACTGCCTTGGTTGGTAATAAGAATGAGTAGATAGGTTACATGAGAGTTAAACCTTAGTAATCATAAGTTGAATATTTAGATAGGTTGCATGAGAGCTGTGCCTTAATAATCATTAGGTCACATGCGTGCAGTGCCTAAGAGTTAGTCACATACATGTATTTGTCAGATAATAGATCGCATCAACACCTAGCCAGAAATCTCATTGCTTAGGCTGGTTATGCCATAGCAATCTTGTTGCTCAGTGGGTTGTGGCTTTACCAACAATCTTGTTGCTTAGGTAGGCTATTTGACTATGACAACAATCTTCTTACTCAAGCATGTTGTTTGAATGTGCCTTAACAGGTAACAAGTTTATTTTTAGTGTCTCCATACCTTAGCTGACTTCAAGCCTTAGCTAGCAATAAGTTCATCACGCCACAACAATTTGATTGCTTAATTCCACACGAATCCCATTGCTTAGTGCCATAGCAATCCAGTTGCTCAATGTCACAATAATCCTATTGCTCAGTGGAATAGAAATCCTGTTGCTCAATGGACACAAGTCTTGGTTCTGGCTTCTTTGATCAAGATTAGAAGATTGAACTGACATCTAGTGAGAATATGGGTACAAATGTTTTGCATTTTGAGCTCATGGAACTTCGGTTCTATTTGTTGAGCAGTAAATTATGGAGAATAGGATGAAATTATTAATGATGTAGTCTAAATACAAACCTTCCTATGTAATACTTTATTGAAAACTAGTAAACACAGACATAAAAATGTGAGAAAAACTTTATTTATTTCTAACTAACACTACAAAGTTTTAAATATTAAAGCTGTTGTTATGGCAATTGCCAAGGCTATTAAGGTCGCTGTGCAGGTTGTATCACATAATCTTTCAAGTGACCTTTTTTGATTAGGTCTTCAATCGCATCTGTGAGTGCCCATCATTTTGAAGTATTATTTGTGACCTTGTCATGAAAGGCATAAAACTTGCTCGTGTCCATGAGCTTGTTGAGAGCCCTTAAGGGTTTGGGTTTTCCAAAGTCTTCTTTATCTCTTTCTATTGCAAATATCCTATCTTGAGTGTCAGATAGGACATTGTAGTTGTTATAGTGGCTTTGGTGTTGAGGTCATGTGGTCCTAGCCTTCTTTGTGGGTTGGTCATTGGGATTGCCATCCTGACTCCCATTGCTCCTCTTTTTATTTTGATCGAAGTTGCATGCTTCGTCCTTATGTTTAGACTTCTTTGTGCCAAAAGTCTATTCCCACTTGATTTGTTTAGCAGCTCATTCATAAAACTCGCTCAAGTCGCTTACTGGAGATTTGTATATGTTCTTATATAACTTTTCATCCTCGTGGAGTCCCGTCGAGATTACTATTAGAATACTTTCATTGGATGGATTCTCCCCATTATTGACCTCGTGCTTGAATCGAGTAATATAATTTTTTAGTGATTCATTCTTCCACTAGAAGACAATCACGAGGTGGCAAGATGGGGCGAGTTACCTTCTTAAAGCTTTGTATTGATTGATGAATCTTATCCAGCATTCTTCCCAACTACTAATGCTACAAAATGGGAGATTCTTGAACCATGTTTGAGGTATGTCTCCTAGTGTAGCTAGGAAAATAGGACACTTGACTAAGGGATTAATTGTCTGAAGATTCATTTGTACATTAAATGTATCCAAGTGGTCATATGGATTCCTGTCCCCATTATATTGCAAGATCACAAGGATTTTGAACTTGTGAGGGAGAGGCTGCATCTCTATCTCTTTGGTGAATGAAGTCCTCTCCCATAGCGATCCTAGCTGTTCTGAGCTCAAGGGCATTCCTCTAATTTTTTTACTTTCTAGAGCAGATCTTCTATCATCAGGTCTTGTGTCTCAGATCTTTAGTTGGATGTTTGTTAGCTCTTTTTACCTCTTTGGCCGTGGAAATAGCATCCTAAGGTATGTCTTTAGCTGGACTTGTAGCTTTCCACTTAATGCGAGCTTTCACATCATAGGGCATCATGATCTCCATGAGCTTAGCAAACCTTTGATCTCATTTGTGAGTGGGATAAGCGAGTTGAATTAGTGCATTGGGGTTTGATCGCTTGTCAAGGCTGAATCAAATTAGAAATTTATAAAATCGAGTAACCTAGCTACTTGTAGCATATGTCAACACCGGGTCGAATCCAAAGATCATTTATGGATGTTATCAATCTAATTAGGAGATGAAAATGGGGGGTTGGTTTGGCAGAAACGAACCTACACTAACATGCATGCAAACAGAAACTAAAAACCACAAACACACAAGCAACTAGCCAAGGAAACTAGCTAAACTTGAGCTCAATGCTTCTTACATCACTAAACATTCATTCAATTGTTGTTAATCATAATAGGAAGCCTTAAAATGATTAATAAACCTATCTTAAGCAGCATAGATTCAGCCAGCAAAACAACATATCAAAAGCTTGATAAAATTGCTTAGTTTTCCTATCCTCTTTCTAAGTTAATCATTAAGCAACAATCATATAGTTATCCAAACAAAATGAAGCCATTCCATTCAGAAAACTCAATAAACACAGAGAG
>JANHAO010013498.1:0-15846 GCA_026873985.1 Saraca asoca
AATATCTAATCCACAGAATGTTTAGTTGTGGCTGCCATAGCACTCAATCAAATTGGTCTAGGGCACCCATCTACACTAACACGTAAACCCGCCTTAATAGGTATAAGGTCACCCAACTTCTCATCGATATGGGACTTCTACCTGTTTGCCTTTTTTTACCATTAGCATAAACCCCTAAGTCTGGTGGGCTTATGCATGGTGAGGTCATGGGAGTCCTCCTGAGCATGCCAAATGATGATGGTCAAAATGAACCTTGCCCACAAGTGAGGTATTGTCCACTTTAGCCGATCTCGTGGCTACACAATTTTATCCTTCTGGGAGATCTCGTTCCCCAAAATGGCCCTCGTCATTTAGGAGGGGCGTACCCTCACCTTATAAGGTACAAGGTCACCCAACTTCTCATTAATATGGGATTTCTACCCCTTACCTTTTTTTACCATTAATATAAGCCCTCCAAGTCGGGTGGGCTTATGTGTGGCGAAGTCATTGGAGTCCCACTAGGCATGCTAAATGATGATGGTCAGAATGAGTATTGCCCATGAGTGAGGTATTATCCCCTTTGGCCAATCTCGTGGCCGCACAATTTTATCCTTCAAAGAGATCTAGTTCCCTAAAAGGGCCCTCATCAGGAGGATCTTGTCTCCTGAGAAGTATTGTCCGGCCTCTACCTCTTTGCCCAATCAGGCGAGGGGGTGGTTTTGTCTCCCCTTATGCAATCGCACAGGAGGCCCTCGTCAGGAGGATCTTGTCTCCTGAGAAGTATTGTCTGGCCTTTACCTCTTTGCCCAATCAGGCGAGGGGGTGGTTTTGTCTCCCTTTATGCAATCGCACAGGAGACCTTCTTCGTTTAGGAGGAGCGTACCCCCGTCTTATAAGGCATAAGGTCACCCATCTTCTCACCAGTGTAGGACTTCTACCCCCTTCCTCTTTTTACCATCAACATAAGCCCCACAAGTCAGGTGGGCTTATGTGTGATGAGGTCATAGGAGTCCCATTAGGCGTGACAAATGAAAATGGTCAGAATGAGCCTTACCCATGAGCGTGGTATTGGCCGATCTTGTGGCCGCACAGTTTTGTCCTTCGAGGAGATCTTATTCCCCAAAAGGGCCCTCGTCATTTGGGAGGGACGTATCCCCGTCTTATAAGGCACAAGGTCACCCGATTTCTCATCAATGTGGGACTTCTACCCCCTTTGCCTCTTTTTACCATCAACATAAGCTCCCCAAGTCGAGTGGGCTTGTGCGTGGCGAGATCATGGGAGTCCCACTGGGTATGCCAAATGATGATGGTTAGAATGAGCCTTGCCCACAAGCAAGGTATTGTCCGCTTTGGCCGATCTTGTGGCCACACGATTTTGTCCTTTAGGGAGATCTCGTTCTCCAAAAAGGCCCTCATCATTTAGAAGGGGCGTACCTTTGCCTTATAAGGCACAAGGTCACCTGACTTTTTATCGACGTGGGACTTCTACCCCCTTACCTCTTTTTACCATTAACAATAAGCATGATATGTAATTTCTTGTTGATAATCACCTTAATTTATATATAATTATTTGTTGTAGGTAAATCCAAATTTCATTAGTTTTACTCACTATAATCACTCAAAAGAATATGATACTATTAATACTTTATTATGTATTGCCAATTATTATGGAAATATACATATTTCACTTTTCATTTGTAGTCATAACAAATGCAAACTTTAAAGATTAATATTATTATATTTGGTGATGATATCAATTATTATTTAATATATATTTAATTATGTTTATTAATTTTTATATTACATGATTTTATAAATAACTTTCATCTAATAGTCAAAATCGTTAGATATCATTTTCTTATTAAAAAATTATTTTGCATAAATCATTTGTAATTACATATGTTATTTTATTTTATGTTTGTTTATTAAAATAAGATTGAGATTAAATTTTATATTTATTTAAATAAGATTCAAATTGAAATTATTATTTATTAATATTAATTAATAATTATAATATTTATCTATAAAAATAATTATTTATTGTGGTGGGAAGTTAGAAAACTACCATGGACTTGCTAGCTATATTAATTTAAAGTTTAAGTATATATTTATATTTATTTATATGTGATTATTTATTATAGTTGAATTCAAATTTTATTCATTTTATTTATTGATCTGCCACATGATTATCGAAAAGAATACAATTTTATTGATATTTTATTATATATTATCAATTATTATTGTTATGGGCATTTGTAGGCTAGGCAGAATGGACCAGCAGAGGCCCAAGGAATCAGATCAGGAGGGAGAAGGCGTGGCCAAACTCAAGGAGAGATCGCTGAAGCCAAAATGGCAGGTCATGTAGCGCGAGCTCGAAGTTTCCAATCAACCAAGGCTATAGCGAGCTTCTCTCAGCATAATTGGGAACAGCTAATGTCTTATAGATAGTTTGAACACTCTACCAACTTGCAAATCAGCCTCCAAAGTCTGACAATGATTTGTCCCGTATTTATTACTTAACGTCTAGCATTTAATGCTCAATGCAGATGTAATCATAGTTTTATAATGATAAATTACAACTTGTAACCTTCCTGACTTCTATAAATAGGGAGGGAGAGCCATTGTATAATATATAGTGAAATACATGTAGAAACTCTACAAAAATAGCCATAGACATATGTACTGTTGCTCTATATAGTAAAAATAACCGCTCAAAGCCAATACAATCACCATGGACATAGGGATCATCTTGACTTTAGGCGAACCATGATAAAACTCTTCATGTTCTCTCCACTCTTCCTCTAAATTTCTCGCCATTTTCTTACTTTCTTCACACTCTTGATAGCAGTTTAATTCTCAAAATCCTCTGTTGACTAATTACCAAAATCAATCGTCAACATTTTGGCACGTCCGGTGGGACTAGATTGCTTTCTTGTTTACTCACTGATCGATCACAATGGCAAGAGGAAGAGTAACTAGGAGTTCAGATGTTGCTGCTAACCAACCAAGCAGCCGCAAAAGGTAATGATAAAATATGCTTGGAGACGAAAACCCAGTCCTGGCAAGTCTTCCTCCATCCTTCTGAAGTTGATGGCATACAGGCTCTACGTCAATTCCAGGAAGTGCTCAAAAGTTTGGTCAAGAGGCTTGTCGATACAATTGAGGCTTTAGCTCAAGTACATACTCAGAGAGCACAAAAATAAGGCGAAGCCACCTCGATCGTGGAAGTGGTCCAGCAGTTACAAGGAGAGGTACTAGCATGAAGGGAGAAACTAACTGGAGAAAGAGCCCAGAGCTTCAGCTCGTGACTTGAAATGGAGGGACGATGAACTCACAAGCACGACAAAAATCAATAACCTGGGAACTCGCACCATACTAAAGGCTCGAAGGTGGGCCACGATAGTGGCAAGAATCAACAATCTGAAGTTCAAGATCAGTTGATCAAAGAGTTCATGCAAAGGGTGCAAAGGTTGGAGAAATGTCCCTCGACCTAGGACCGATTAGATCATTATAAGGAGAGAACCCCACTTTCCAAGGAGATCGTGATAGAACCTCTCCCCCATCGATTTAAGGTTCCAGCCATCCCACCATGTAATGGAAGAAATGACCCATATGATCATTTGGATGCTTTTATCCGGATGGACCTCTAAACCAGCAATCCCCTAGTCAAGTATCAAGTCTTTTCAGCTACTCTCGGGGATGTGTTATGAGCATGGTTCAAAGATCTTTCAGCTCGCAGCATCAGTAACTGGCAAGAATGCCAGAATAAATTTATCGACCAATATGGAGCCCCTAATAAGCAGCTCGCACCGTCTTGCCACTTGACTACAATTTTTCAACAAAGGGATGAATCGTTGAAGGATTACATCGTAAGATTTTGATATGAGGTCAATAATGTGGAGAGTCCACCCGATGACAACATTCTGACAGTGATTTTAGCGGGACTTTGCAGAGATGGGAAACTATATGAAAGTATATACAAATCCCTGATGAAGAGCTTGGGAAAATTCTATGAGGGAGCCACTAAAGAAGTCTGGTGGGAGAAAACTTTCGGTCTAAACAAGTCTGGATAGAAGGGTGAAGCCAGTAGCTCAACTCCTAACCAGGACAGGAGAAGAAACAACCATAGAAAGAGCAGAATGGGCCAAATCAATGATGCTGGTGCTCGACCTGCGAAGAAAGCTCGGACAGAGCGACCTAAACCCTGAAGTTGCCATGATAATTATAATATCCTGTCTTATACTCTAGAGAGGATATATGTCACAGAAAAGCACAGAGAGAATTTTGATCGACCTAGGCCCTTATTGACCCCTTCGAAGTATGGGGACACCAACAGGTTTTGTGCCTATCACAATGACATTGGGCACACTACCTCAGAATATAGGTCGCTCAAAGACGTAATTGAGGACCTGATCAAGAGAGGTCGATTGAAAGATTATATGGTGCGACCTATAGGTCAATGACATTAGCAACAGACAGTGCAACCTTCCCAAAAATACTAAACAGGAGAAAACAACGGTGGTTAGAACCATCTTCATGATCTATGGAGGGTCGCACATTATGGGAGCCTCTCACAGCTTGTGAGAACGATATGTATGAAATGCGAGCTATGTCTTATCTACAGGTTGTGAGTCTGACAGAGTCGTTAAGAAAGCTAGGGCTACTTCAGAGTGCATCACCTTTGTAAACGATGACGCACAGGGGATCCAGTCCCCTCATAATGATGCTCTTGTCATAAGAGCCAAGGTCAGTAACGCTGAGGTGTGAAAGATCATGTTGGATACCGACAGCTTAGTCAACGTCATGTATAAAAGGTGCTTCGAATAGATGGGATTGAGCCAAAGTGATCTCAAACCTTCGCCCAAATCTCTTTTCGGCTTCACTGGTGATGCGGTATTATCCGTAGGGCAAGTCAAACTTCCTATCACTCTGGGAGATAAGGACTGTCAATCTACAGTTCTAGTTGACTTCTTGATCGTGGACTATCCTTCGGCTTATAACATAGTGCTGGGACGACCAGCGATAAATGATTTAGATTTGGTCATGTCAAACAGGATACTAACAGTGCGATTCCCAACCTCAAATGGAGTTGGATGCATACAAGGTGAGCAGTACATAACTCAACAATGTTATGAGGATGCTGTTAAGCTCAAGGAAAAGGGCAAAAGAGTTGATATGGTATCTAATGAAGAGCCCTTAGCTCCAAGCTCAACTGGGATCAGTCATAATCTCGACCCCCATGACCTGGAAGTAGATAGGGAGATCGAGCTAATTGAAGAGCTTGAAGAGATAAGGGTCGATGAGGCAGATGATGAGAAGTGCCTTAAACTCAGAAAGAACCTACCCCCCAATGCAAGGGTCTAGCTGACTGATTTCTTCAAAGTGAACTTAGATGTTTTTGCTTAGAATCATAAGGATATGGTGGGGATTGACCCTAAAATTATGTTGCATAAGTTGAATATTGCTCCTCACTACCAGCTGGTTCGGCATAAGAAGAGACCATTAACCACTGAGCGCTCTGACACCCTAAAGGAGGAAGTAGATAGATTGTTGGCAAATAAATTCATCTGAGAGGCTCACTATTCAGTTTGGGTAGCTAACCCTATCTTAATAAAAAAGAAGAATGGGAAGTGGAGGACATGCATTGACTTCATACAACAAGGCCTGCCCAAATGATAACTTCCCCTTACCAAGGATTGACCAACTCATTGACACAACGGTTGGGCATCAACTCCTCAGTTTTATGGATGCATACTCCTGGTATAATTAGATACCCATAGAGCCTCAAGAAGAGGAGCACACCTCGTTCATCACGGATTGAGGATTGCACTACTATAAGGTGATGCCCTTTAAGCTTAAAAACGTAGGAGCAACCTACCAACGATTGGTCAACGCAATGTTCAAAGATTAGATTGGGAAGACTATGGAGGTTTATATGGATGACATGCTTGTGAAGTCTAGATAGGTTATGAATCATGTAAAGGATCTAAATGAAATGTTCTAGATCCTAAAGAAATACTGGATGAAATTGAATTCGCTTAAGTACGTGTTTGGAGTAGCCTCCATAAAGTTTCTTGAGTTCATGGTCCATGATAGGAAAATAGAGGCAAACCTGGAGAAAATCAAAGCACTTGTCGATATGAGATCACCGACCAGGATCAAAGACGTACAAAGCCTAACTGACTGGGTTGTAACACTTAGCAAATTCATCTCGAAAGCAACAGACATATGGCTATTATTTTTTGACATCCTAAGGAAAGCCAAACGCTTTGAATGGACCGAAGAGTACGAAACTACCTTTATGCACTTAAAGGAGTATATGGGTCGAGCTCCATTATTGTCTAAATTGCAAGAAGGTAAGAAGCTAATTCTTTACTTGGGAGTATCTCAGCATGCCATTAGCACAGCCCTTGTCCGAGAAGAGAGTGGAGCACAACTCTTAGTGTACTACATGAGCAAGAGGCTACTAAATGCAAAAGAAAACTATACTCCCATAGAGAAGCTTGTTTACTGTCTTGTTATTGCATCTAGAAAATTGCGACCTTACTTTCAGGCCCATACCATTGATGTGCCTACTCAGTATTCATTAAGGTAGACTCTCCAGAAAGCGGACACCTCAGGTCTTTTGCTCAAGTGGGCAATCAAGCTTGCCCAATTTGACATCCATTACAAATCAAGGTCAGCGATTAAAGGACAAGCCCTAGCTGACTTCATAGTATAATTTACTGGACTTGCCAGGGAAGAGGTGGAAACCTCAGAAGGACCATGGTGGGAGCTCTATATAGATGGGTCCTCATGTGAGCAGAAGGCAAGAGCAAGGATCCTTTTAATTAGCCCAGAAGGGCACAAAATCCTCTATGCCCTAAGGTTTAAATTCCAAGCTACCAATAATAAAGTAGAATATGAAGCACTACTCACAGGACTCCGTCTAGCAAAAGAGGCATGAGTTAAAAATTTGAAGATCTTCAGTGACTCTCAGCTAGTTGTTTGTCACGTAAAAGGGGAATATCAGGCAAAGGGATAAAAAATGGTTGTCTACCTTCAAAAGGCTCAATAGTTACTTAACAAATTTTAAAGGTATAAGATCAGCCAGGTCCCCCAAGCTCAAAACACGCATGCAGATATGTTAGCTCGCTTGGCCTCAACAAGGGACACAAACTTTTCGGGTGCAACATTGGTAGAAACTCTTCCATCTCTGAGCATCGAGCAGAAAGATGCCGTAATGACACTATTGTGGCACATGACTCATGGATGAGTCCTATCTTGAAGTACCTATGGGATGGTGAGCTCCTGAAAGACAGATTAGAAGCACGTCGCATACAGTCCTGAGTTGCTAGATATTATCGATGATATGCTTTATAGAAAGGGCTTCTCGGCTCCATTGCTCAGGTGCATTAATGGTCCCAATTATGATCTCATCCTAGAAGAAATTCATACTGAACATTATGGAAACCATGCTGGGGGGCTGTCATTGGCTTAAAAGGTTCTCCGACAAGGTTTCTTCTAACCGACCATGAAACAAGACGCAATTAACCTTGTCAAGCAGTGTGAAAAATGCCAAAGGTTTGCCCCAGAGCTCCTCCAGCCTACCTCCAACAAATGGCTAGCCCTTAGCCATTTGCAATATAGGGGATCAATCTAATAGGACCTCTCCCTACAAGTCGTAGAAACTGCAAATAAGCAGTGGTAGCGATAGACTATTTCACGAAATGGGCAAAAGCAAAAGAGCTTACCCAAATTTCTTCCTCTCAAATTGAGAAATTCATTTGGAATAACATTATTTGCCAGTTCAGCATACCTCAATAAATAATGACCAATAATGGGACTTAATTTACTAGCGAGCAGTTCATTGAGTTTTGCAACAACCTTGGGATTTTGAAGAGTTTTTCGACAATAGACCACCCTCAGACTAACGAACAGGTTGAGGTGGTGAATAAGATCATTAAACAAATCCTGAAGAAAAAATTGGAAGCTCGAAAAGGGGCATGGGTAGACTAGCTACCAAAGGTCCTATGAGCCTATCAAACTACGGCTTGTAGCACCACAGGAGAAACCCTTTTTTCGATGGTCTATGGAACTGAAGCTATGATATCAATGGAGTTCGAAGTAACTTCACACTGGAGAGTTGCTTATAACCCAGAGGAGAATAACCAGCTACTCATTGCGAGTCTTGATCTTGTTAAAGAAATAAGAAACATAGCTCATCCCAGGGTCACAACCTACCAACAGCGGGTCGTGAGGCATTTTAACAGAAGGGTCCGAGCTCGAAGCTTCAAAGCAGGCGATGTCATCTTACGCCTCATTTTGCAGGGAGGTCATAACCCCAGTAAAGGGACATTGGTTCCAAATTAGGAAGGCCCATATGTAATAAAAGAGAAATTGAGCAGTGGGGGATATTGCTTGGCAAACGTCGAAGGGGTTGAATTACTCTGAGCATGGAATGCTGAGTATCTCCAGCCATATTATCAATAAAGGCAAATTTAGCCTTATTGATTTGTAACATTCTTTAAAGTTTCGAATTGAATAAGGATCAAAGGATTCTTTTCTCGATTTATATTATGTTCAATGTGCTCTTTAATATATTTCGTCAACAATTATCTAAGTTTAACAAAGAGAAACTATGCTCTGTGAGGACAGCTTGACCAGCCATTTTATGAAGTGAAGATGCTCGAACCTCGTACACTACAATTCAATACAACTTATTCAGGTCTATGCAGTTCACTAACAAATTAGTTAATGAAACATCAAAATGTTCGATTAATAAAAAATTCAAGATAAAGATGTCTTGATTACAAAAAGTATAAAATCAAATCAAGGAAACATAAAGCAAAACTATGAAAGTGCTAAATGAGATGGAGTCGAAGAACTAGAAGGATCCTAGATAGTATGGGAGTTCATAGCAGTCGTAAGCAGATTTTCTATTACTTGTTCTCCAGGCCTCTCTTTAGCTACTTCTTATATTGGTGGATTGCCCTCAGCTTGCTCTGTGCCCTGAATGGGAGGATTATTAACAATTTTAGCACTAGGAGGAGAGGTTGCCTCTGCACCCTCAACGAAGCCCTGGATAATTGCCTTAATCTCCTCGCCAAAGAAAGAGAAGTCAAAATCTGGATGCTTCTGTCACAAAGAATACATGAAGCTGTCAGTGGTGTTAAAAATGGCAGTTTCTCTGGCCTAATCAATCATGGTAGAAGCTTCCTCTCTCACTTTGGTGATCTCCTCTTTAGCCCCTATGGCCCTTTCCTCAACTTGCTTGGCAGCCTCCTTAGCTTGTCTGACTGCCTCTTCAACTCGCAGTGCTCTATCCTCAGTATGAGTTACCCTTTTTTGAGCAGCTTTAGATTACTTCTGAAAACTTTCAGCCCCTTACGCCAACACTACCAAATCCTCTCTCTTCTGTTGAAGCTCATCATGAGCCCTGTGCAACCTCAAAGCCAAATTGACCGTCTCACGAGCAAAGGATTCTTCAGCCTTTTTTCTTGTAGTATCGACACCCTGCAATTGAGCCTCAGCGTCCTCTAACTTCTTCCTCAGTTTAGCTGCTTCAATGGTTATCGCTGCTAGGTGGCCTCAAGCTAACCTCATTCCTCCTCCCAACTTAGGCTTTCATTCCTCAACTTTACCACCTCCAATGCCCTCTGAAAAGGAACAGTAAGAAATTAGAACATAAATGAAGGATTAAGGAAAATAAGAAGAAAATGACACTGACCATCAGACAGTGGTTAGTCAATATCTCCGCCAAGGCACTCCCCTATATCCTGTCATCCTTCAAGGACTCTGTATGAACCCTCAAGATTTGGCCCATGTTTTTGTTAATGACACTATAAAGAGCCACAGTCTTAGGTCCCAAGCCTTCGATCGGGTACTCCGGAACACCCTTGGGCCCTACCACCAGACCAACAGTGATCTCTTTTCCCCTGTCAATCCTTTGCCTCTTGGAAGAAGGCTCGATCGAAGCTTCCTTTCTGCGGCCCGGAGACCCCGTTCTCGCTCCTTCAACCTCGACTAGCCCCAATTGTGAAATGGAGGTTAGGCCAAGCAAAGTCTCCTCTGTAATCATTAAAGAGGAAAGGAGGCTGGCTTGGACGGAAGCGATAGCAGAAGAGGTTTGACCTCCAATTTGAGTGAGAGCTGGAGCAACAGCAGCGGAGGATAGACAGTTAACCCGAGGAGAAGCAAAAGTAGCAATTCACCTCAACCTTGGAAGAGGTTAGATCAAGTTGACTCTTCCCATATCAGTTTGCTTGCTAAAGTCGGCAGGAGCAACTTCTTTTGTTCCATAAGCTCCGATATCCCGTGAACGGCCAAGAAGATTGGCACTGAGAGCAGGGGAAAGCCGTGAGCTCACAAGAGCTCTTCATCAAACTTTGAGTCATTTCACAGATCGTCGTAGATAGAAAACTTATCTAGCACCTCAGTCTCCTTCACGCTCAATTCCGGCCTCTCCTTTCTTGCTCCATCTATAAAAAGCATAGCAAAGGTTAGACTTAAAGCAAAATGAAAGATAGTAAAAGCCTGTGTCCTCTCAGCTTGCTCACCTGGATTCAAAATAAATGAGAAATTTTGAAGATGACATAAGGACTGGCAGGAAACATAAAACAACGGGTCTTGTAAGGACCCACGTTGGATTTTCCTCTGGCATCCCCACAAAGTAACACCTTCTTATACTTGAAGGATGAGGCGAAAGGTAATAGACCCCTTCCTGCTATCTGGTGGTCTTAATACTATAAAGGTAGCAGAGAACTTTGGCGCTAGGAGGAGGGAGACCATTTTCAAGGGGGACCAGCACTAAAGAGGTCAAAGTGGAATATGCATTGGGGGTTAACTAAGCAAGGGTGAGCTTCAATTCGTTCAGAAAATCGATTATACATAGGGGGACTAGAAACCTAAGACGCGCGTTGAGATGATGAATGCTTATGGCCACAAACTTTACAGGAGGGTGAGTAGCGTGGTCACTGCGAGATAACACCATAATACGATAGCCCTTTGGGAAGAAGTATGCCTCAACAATCTCCTCCAACTCTTTAAATTTGATGCTAGAAGAGTAACACTTGAAAGAAGAATCAGCTCCAAACCCTTTTAGCCTGGGGTGAGCTACAGACCCACTAGCGACTTTGCAACCTCGCCGCTCTAGGAGGTCGCACCCCCAACGACATGAAGCATTTCCTCACTCCCTTCAGACTCAGTATCCTTACTAACTATTAGGTGGCAACGGCGTCTATGGGGCTGAAACATTTACATGAGGAGAAAAGAAAAAGAAAATGATCAGACCGCTAAACATAGACCGGTCACTAGCCTAAAACAGTTCGACCTAAAAGAAAGATAGCTACCACCCTAAGTGACCTAGACCTAAAGACACAAATGGGTTACGACTTCAAAGCCAGTGAAACTCAGAAAGCTAGTTGAAAACTCTGCCACTGCCAGAAACCCTAATATCTACCGGCAAGCAAATAAAATACATCCCATACTCCAGTTTTTCCTCAATAATAAACACACCCATGAGGACCCCAAAAATTGAAATCGGGAGGCTAGGGATAGAAACTCACCTTGACGGACAAAGAAGAAGTCTGAAGTGCGGATGGAAGCGGTGCCTGGTAACCCGAACTTGGCTTGACAAACTTGAAAAACAGAAATAAAGCTGAAGTTGGTAAATAGTAATGGACGGTTGCAGAGTCTATAGAGGGAAGGAGAGGAAAGGTCTGGGCTTGATAGATTTCAAATGGTAGATGAAGAAAGGGAAAAAGCCTCCTTAGTTTTTATTGCAAACAGGCCAACTGTCAGATTTGGAAACTCTGTAAATAACCCACGATCCAACGGACCAACACACACCATCATTTAAGCTAAGACACGTCCACCGGGGGTAGTAATCATTGCGCTGTCTACTTAAATCAAAAAGTTACATGTGAAACGGTCATATTGAGATACCCGCTAGATCGTAAATTGCAAATAGATGAACTATGAACCTGGCTCTCTTACGATCTATTACTCACTGCTCCCCTACGATCTGACAATTTACAGCTCTCATGCGATCTTATGCCGGTGCATGCACACCTAAATGCCCACCATGCACTTTACCTCACTTCACTTCAATGGCACACCTAATCGCCTACAAACATCTTAGGCACACCTGGCACAGAGCGCTAGGCCCAATCTCTAGCTCGGGCACACCTAGCACAGTGTGCTAAGCCTCACGAGCTCATCTTATCTTGGGCATACCTGACATAGAGTGCTAAGCCCAATCTCTTGCTCGGGGCACACCTAGCGCAATATGCTAAGCCTCACGAGCTCATCTCATCTTGCTCAATCACACCTAGTCGCCCCATACAATCTCTTGATAGTGCTTGCACACTCAACTGCCTGCTATGTGCACAACAACACTTTAACTCAAGCTTATGACTCACAAATCTGTTTTGACTAAGGCGCAGTATGCACCGTCAGGTCATGTCGCCGATTACTCACAGTTTTCTTGTGAGCTAAAAATTCACTTTTGGTTTAATCATTTTGGTGCTTAAGTTCGTGACCAGACTAGGTGGATTAATTTTATCCATTAAATATTAAGCTCCATGTTTGGTTAAATATGGCAGATAGAAACCAATCTGTAAAAGAAGCTCGTATGTAATTTTCTGCAACACATGACAACTAATTGCACGCTCAAAATGTCAAGAAAAAGAATAATTTTCATTACAAAACCTCTTTCAATGAGACAAGTCTGTACAAGAAAGCTATGAGTACAAAGACTGGGGGAAACCTACAACTAAAATAAGCAGGAGGAATTGTCCTTCTGGAAGTCATGGCCTATGAGCAGGCCAAACAGTTCCAGCCCCTCTTTCGTATCTTCCTCCAAAGTTAAGAACTTGTCCCTCAACTCTTTAACTCCCAGACGTTTGGGGAAACTGACCGGAATGTCTCGCCATGCAAAGAAACCAAAGAGCATAAGTGAAGAGCTGCCTTAACCATGAAGAGGCGGTGGAGGAAGGTAACAAAACTTCCCAGGATCCTCAAAAAGGAATCACCCTTGGAAGCTTCCCATAACAAAACTTCCCAAGATCCTCGGAGAAGAACTCTTACAGCAGACTGAACACGCCTTTCAAAATTCCACTAAAGGTTCACATCATCAAGAATCCAAAAGATGTCCAGATGTTCTTAATCGAACGGCCTGAAAGAAAGACCAAGTCACCATGCCAACAGCTATAAAATATACACAGTGAAAGACTAAGGCCTGACATGACCTTTCGGCATGTTACAAGCAAGGGCTCTGACTAAACAGCATTATGGGTAGGGAACTTGACAACATCACAGGCCACAGATAGAGGGCCCCTACTTGAAAAATGCATATCCAACTCCCAATTCGCAGAGTGAACTGAGAGTTGGGGGGCTAATGGTATAGGCATTTCTAGGCTAGGCAAAATGGATCGGCAGAGGCCTAAGGAATCAAGTCAGGAGGGAGAAAGTGTGGCCCAACTCGAGGCGAGGTCGTTGAAGCTAGAATGGCAGGTCGCGTAGCGCAAGCTCAAAGTTTCCAACCGGCCAACGCTACATTGAGCTTCTCTTGGCATAATTGAGAATAGCTAATGTCTAATAACCAGTCTGAACATTCTACCAACATGCAAATCAGCCTTCAAAGTCTGACAATGATTTGTCCTGCATTTATTGCTTAATATCTAGCATGTAATGCTCAATGCAGATGTAATCATAATTTTACAATGATAAATTATGACTTGTAACCCTCCCGACTTTTATAAATAGGAGTGAGAGCCATTGCATAATATAGTAAAATACATGTAGAAACTCTGCAGAAATAATCGTAGACATATGTATTATTACTTTGTATAGTAAAAATAATTGCTCAAAATCAATATAATCACTGTGGACATAGGGATCATTTTGACTTTAGCCGAACCACGATAAAACTCTTTGTGTTCTCTCCATTCTTCCTCTGAATCTCTCACCATTTTCTTACTTTCTTCGCACTCTTGACAGTAGTTTGATTCTCAGAATCCTCGGTTAATCGATTATCGAAATCGACTGTCAACAGTTATAAAGATATATATATATATATTGCACTTTTCATTTTTAATCATAACAGATATAAATTTTAATAAATGATGTTATTATACTTATTGATGTTCTTAATAATTTTTCAACTATATCTATGAATATTTATATTACATATTTTCATAAATAACTTTTATTTTAAAATAAAAATTATCAAATTTCATTTTTTATTAAAAAATATTATACATAAATCACATCTATGCATACAAGCAAAAGATAAATTCTTCTGAGGACATCAAACCCGATTTTACCGCCAAGCCTTTCCTCCAACTGCCAAGTGTCTTCTTTTCCTTGTCACTGTTCTCCACAGCCTCACTTCTTGCCAAAAGGCTCTCCCCGTCTCACAATGATCGCCTAAAAAACTTTTATTAAATAATGTTTTTGTTAATTTTGGGAAACATATTAAAAACAATAGTAAATACACATTTTTACTATATAATAATTAAATGTTTAGTATATAATTATGAAGAGAATACAGATAGCACGAGAGAAAATTTTAATACCAATATTTATAACTACCAAAAAATTTTAATAACAATTTTTTTTTAAAAAATGTATATTTGAGAGTGAGGTTATTTAAATAAACAAATACACACGCAATATAAGAGATCCAAAAATTAAAAAAAATATACAAGAAAGATGATGGATGTAGTAATTATTAGGGGTATAAATAATTAGAAGTGTAAATAGAAAATTAAAATGTTTATTTTTCACTTAAAATGGATAATCATTATGAACAGTTTAGGAATTTACTGTTAAAAATGAATGCGAATAAGCTAATAAAAGTGCCAGTAACCTTATATGTAATTTGATTTTAATTTAATCTTTTGAAAATAAATTTGATGATTCATTGAAGTAAATAAGTAAATAATAAACTTTTCACATATTTTTTTTTAATTATTAGATCAAGGTTTATAAGTAAATAATAAAATTTGGAGGAGTATGTGAAAATTACTAATGTGTATTTAATATTAAGCATATTTAAATGTTACCGATTACTTACATGCATAATAATAGTACTTTGTTGGATTTTTTAATTATTGCCTTTATCATTATTAAATATACATGCATAATAATTTTTAGACCTGGATCATCCTACAATGAATTACACTTACAATAATAAAATTAAACGGATGATTTATTTCCGATTCTTATATAACTGAGTCATTTTTGTAACGTTAGAAAGTGTGAAAATTTTATTAGAAGCAATATTTTTCTTACAAAAGTTAGGGTTACGCAATTTAGAAAAAAAAATGTGGGTTATGTGAAATTTTTATTAGACTCATTATATGTTTGCTTTGATTGCCTTATTAAAAAGTTCTTATAGGTAGAATAGAGTAAGACAATTTGTTATTTCAAGAGAAGAGGAAAAGATATAACAAATTAAAATTGATAATATATGTGTTTAAATTATATAAAAAGTTTAGATATCACTTTATAATTCTTTTTTTCAAGAATAACTTTTTTGATTATATGGTAAGATAAAATTTTTGGTGTTGAAAGTAAATTTATATGTGCTTTTTGTATTAATTTAGATGTATAAAAGTGTGTAATTATAAAAAAAAAAAATTGAGGTTTATAACCCCCTCTTGTTTTCATACTATGTTGCACGGACATCGACACGCGGACACGGAAAAATGCGGACATGGACACAGGGATACGATATTTTTAAAATATATAAGACACCGACACATGAGGGATACACGTAAATAATAAAAATATAAGGGTACATTTGTAAATATTAAAAAATATTGTGCTTATTTGTAAATATATATATTGTAATTATTATTTTTTCATATAAAAATAAGTACT
>JANHAO010013499.1:0-15810 GCA_026873985.1 Saraca asoca
CTAGTTCATTTCATAAGTTTTCCAATGATGAATCGATCTGTGAATTGATTCATACAATGAAAAATATTTTTTATAAAAGTTTGACTTGTGAAGGAACATGTAAAATGTTTGTTTGAAAACTTTTGATTTAAAACTCATTTTAATTGATTTATATTACCTCACTATAAATTGCTTTAGAAAATATGATTAAGCAATTTGAATAAGATCTCAGCTGCAAAAGATCCTATGAAATCAAATAAAAGGCTTAGAATTAATGTTGATCTTTTGAATAACCTTTAATTAACTTTGAATCATGCAAAAAAAATAAACACTCAAACAAGAAGTTAGTTTATGATATAAACTAAAATTGGTTTTCAATCATCAAAATTGAAGAAAAAATTTAGCTAGGATTTCCTAGGCTAACAATCTTCTTTTTTTCGATGATGACAAATAATTTCAATTAAGTATAAAAAAATCATGATCAAAGTTTAATAAAAACAAATGAAACTTGGTTTCAAAAATTTGTTTTATTCTCCCCCTTTCAAAATGACTTATTTTCATCTATCACTTTTTTTTTATTTATATGTCCCCTATTTATGTATATTTATTTCTCCCCCTTTTTAATTGGTATTAATATTTTTCTTATCTAAAATCCCTCTCTATTTTCCTTATGTTATCTCAAATCCTTAATTCTCCCCCCTTTTGGCACATCAAAAAGGCAATAATGCATCTTTAAAAAAAATTGTACCAAAAAGATTACAATTGCAAGAATTTAGATTAGAAAAAAATGTCTTCATATAAAATACTGAATATCATATCAAGGTATACAATCCAGAATAGTAAATAAAGACGTTAAAATATCCAAATATAGTATCCATCAACATCAAAACAAGATAATGAACAAGGGACAAAGGGAAACAATAAAATAGAAAAACAGTAGACAATAAACATCAAGACAAAAGACTACTTAGTAGGTGGATCTTGATCTCCCATTCATTAAAGTTCAGCTTCTTCATCCTGGTGCTACATCCACGGCGTAATCTCATATACTTGAGTTTTAAATGATTTGAGTCTTTCGTTGATTTCTATCAAAGTTTTTCTATGTTCATCTTCTGTGCAAGACATGCAGTCTTCCAAACCAGTTTTCTTGATGGTTTATTATTTTGTTCATTTGTTCAATTATATGTTTGTGCATCCTTTCAATCATGTCAATTATCCTTATTTCTACATCTAGTGGATAATCGAACTTTGGAGCTTGTGGATCCTCCAGTGGTTTGAAGGATTGGTGACCTTTTCTTAGTGCACTTTCCTTGATCATTTTCATGAAAGCCCATTTTATGAAAATGTGAAGCACTAATCATGGTAGTTAGATTTGCTAGTAAAACATGAATTCCATCCAAAAAAAATTATTTTTGATTTGGCATAGATGAGTGGAAGGATCATGCCATATAGGAGGTAGCCAATGTCCATTCTTTTAGAACTTTTAGCCATATTTTCAAAATATAGTAGGGCATATTAAAATCAAGTTAATTTTAAATAACCCATATCAAATAGAGTTCATCTTCCACTATTTAGGTAAAATTTGTGATCCTTGGTACAATCACTGTACATAAAACATAATGCAAGATTCTGTCTTTAGTAGATAAGCTAATAATGAGCAATTTTTCACTTCCATCCTTTAGGGTGAAATAAGGAAAATAGCATCCTAATGGCTAGTTCACTATTATATTTAGTAAAATTTCCTTCAATAAGCTTTGGCTTATTATCATCCATGCCAAATTCATTTACAAAAAATTTAGAATCAATAACTACATGCTTGTGCATCAAATAACATGAAAGTTTTCCATCAACATTAGTAAGATTTGCATAAAAAATCTTTACTAATCTAGGATAGGTATTTCCCTTAAAAGTAAAGAATTTGTCTAACTTATACTTAGCTAATATGCTAGGTAAATGGGTAGTTTGTAGTAATTATTCACTAAAACATCTAAGTGCCTATGTTTTCCTTTTAGCAAGTTAAAGATAAGTGGTAGACTCATTTGATGACCTGAAGAATAATTCTTCTTTCATTGGAGTTAACAATAGTACTTATGGATTTTCCTTTCTTTTGGCAGAAATCTTGACTCTTTTGGCAATTATTGAATTTTTGGAAAATTTCTGATGATTGAAAGTTAGGGTTTTCGATAAACTTTGGGGGTTTTTGGATTTCTGGGATATTTTTTGAAATCAATCAATTAAAAGTGTTTGAATCAATAATGTTTCTAAGTGTTCTATGAAAGAAATTTGCAAAAAAAATTGTGTATCAATTGACATTGGGTTGAGAGTGGTTGAGAGAGTTTCAATTTTCGATTGAGAAGTGTTGTGCGAATGAATTCAAAAATTGATTCACTATATATAGTATAGCACTTTGAATTTACTCATGAATTAATTTGGTGAGCAAAAAATTTAAGTAAGAATTGATTTGGGTATAGTAATCATGTATGAATCAATTTATTAGTTAATAAGATTTCATATGAATTAAATCTAGAATTGATTCATCCAGGCTTTTAGAAAATTTTTCGAAATTTTTTAGTCTTCCCGAAACATTGAAAAATTTAGTAAATCAATTATGGAATCAATTCATAATGTGTGTTTTTTGAGAAGTGAATCAATGAGTAAATTAATTCAAAAACTCAAGAAAATTCTGAATAATTTCAAATCAATTATTGAATTGATCCAGGAAGTCCTAAATTTAGTTTATCTAAATTTTTGTTTTCTAAGTATTTTCTTAATCACTTAAACACCCAATGAACTCCTCAAATCTATTGAAAACTCAAGTTTCTCTCCATGGTTCTACCAAACAAACTCAAGGATATCTCCAATGGCTAAGTTAGTAATTGCAACTTACAAATCTATTAAACATTTAAAATACAAAGATAAGAAATTTTACTAATAACTTTAGGGGAATTAATATTCTTGGACTGGTGTGAGTGCAATTTCTATTCACATATCATGAGTTTCTTGCATTTCTCTCACACAGACCTGCAAAATAAAATCTACACTTTCTTTGCGAGTATCCAATTGGTCTTGGATCCAATTTTGTTTGTAAAATTAGCAAGACAACTTTTAGGTAACCACACCTTTCTTTTGGTTTTAGAATATATGTGCCATTTTTGTATGGACAATATTTTATGTGATGTCCTTTATGGTTATAGTAATAACATGTAATGTATGCAAAATTTCTTTTGGATTTAAACTGCTTATATCCTAAACCAGATTTACTTTGAAATTGCTTTTGATTCTCTAGCATTTCATCAAATCTTCTATTACTATATGTGAAACCTTATAGTGGCTTTGTCAATGAAGCTATTTCAAATTGATATAACGCACACTGATCACATGTCTTCCCTTCATTCAAGTTCTCAACTAAAACATTTATATCACTATTTTCATTTTTTGAATACTTCAGCATGTTATCTTTTTCAATTGAGTTGCTTTAAGTCTTTCCTAGTATCAACCAGTAAATCATACATTTCAACATATAAATCATTAGCATTATCAGAATCATTTCTGGTTTCAGTATCTAAATCACTAACATATGTACTATGAGAAAAGGATGGATATTGAATTACCTCCCATAAGACAAAGATGTGCTTCTTCATCTGTTTCTTCTTCCTCTATTGAATCAACATCTCTATCATCCCAAAAAGCTAAATTTCCTTCCTTTGAAGCTTGCTTTCTCTTCTTTCTTTCAATATCAAGTTGTCTTTTTAAGTACAATGGACAGTCTGGCTAAATATATCTAGGCTTTTTGCATTCAAAGTAGGTTAGTGTTGTGTTAGACGTACTTCCTTGTTTACCTTTATTCTACTTTCTTTTTAGTGGTGGAATAATAGCTTTCTTTTCTTCTCTGTTCTTCTTGTATTTAAGAATCCTATGCAACTTTTTACTGATTAATGCCTTTTCCTCTTTTCATCTATAACTTCATCACTTACAAACTGATCTTTATCTGAATCAAGTGCATTTCCAGCTTTCAGAGCTAATGTCTTCTACTTTTTGTCATTGCTATTTTTCTTGTATCTTTTGAGTTCTAGTTCATGATCTTCTAAGTATCCAAAAAGTTCTTCAATTGTTAGCATCCCCATTTCCAATGATTCCTTATTAGCTGTCACTTTTGACTGCCGCTCTTTAGTTAAAGATCATAAAATCTTGTGAACCAAATCAGCACTTTCAAACTTTATGCCAAGCCACATCAAATGGTTAGTAATAATTGTGAATCTTTGGATCAAATCCTTTATTGACTCACCTTCCTTCATCTTAAATATTTCATATTGAGATACTAGAACATGCACTTTGGATGCCTTAACCTGTGTAGTGCCTATGTGTGCACTTTCTAAGGTATCCTATATCTCTTTAGCAATAGAACCATTAGATACCCTTTCATACTCATTTAATGATAAAGAATTACAAATAATCCAATTTACTTTAGATGTAAGCAAATGTCTTTTTCTCTCTTCTTCAGTCCACAAAGACTTAGGCTTAATTTGTGGTACTCCATTTACCAGTGTCTTAAGTGATTCATAACCTTCTTCAACTAAATCCCACATATCTATGTCTACAGCTTCTATAAAATCCCAAATTTTCCATTTCTAATATATGTAGTGTTCACCATTAAATTTAGGGGGTTAATGCATAGGAGGACATACTAGTAAGAATATGAAGCTGGAATCCATTGTTTTCTTTATACTAAAAGAGTATTAAGAGCCAAAGCTTTGATACCAACTATTGGTCCCAAAAAGAGATATGAATTAGGATCTTGCCCTTATTCCTTTTGAGAATTTTATACTCTTTAGTTTTGTATTAAATTCTAATTGAATTTAACATACAAATGGTTGACAATTTAATGTAGTATATAAACAATTTGCAGTTAGGGATAATATGCAAATAGATTCAGTATGCATGGTAGAAGACTTTATAATTGACAATAATTAAATTAGAGTATTAACAATTAGTTTGTTTATATAGCAAAGGACTTTATAATTGACAAGAATTAAGTCAGAGTATCAACAATCAGTTTGTCTATTAATTGAAATAGTAGAAAACCAAATTGCACAATTTATGTAGAAATAGAAAATATGCAGAAGCATAAAAGCAGTAAAGAAAGAATCGAGACACAGTATTTTTTTAAGTGGTTCAACTTGAATTAAAATCGCAATTAGAGTCTATGTCCACTAGATTAATACTTAACTATATGATTGCTTTTATTAATTGACATAGTGGATTTTAACAAGACTCATGTCAACCAGTTTTACAACATACACAAGATTTTTACCAAGATTTTGATAACCTAAAAACACAAGAATTAAATTGGGCTCTTGCTAGCCTTTGATACAAAAATTTGATATCTTCTCCTAACTGTGATCAACCTCATAGTTATGAATATCTATAAGAATTCAATACACCTCCTACCAATGGTAATTAACCTCGCGATTCTAGAAGGATGCAAAGGGAATATCAACCTCTTCCTTTGTATCCAGATTCCTAATACCTAGAAATTTAAAGAAATAAATTAAGAACTAAACTTAGAAATACATTATAGTGAATTGAGATGAATACCTTAATTATCTAGGTAGAGATCTTCTTCAGAATGCTCAAAGTTTGATTGAATTGATGAAATCTAGGGAGGTATTGATGTATCAGATATAAGCTCAGAGTTTCTCTTTGTTTCTCATAAAGTCTATTGTAAAATTGTCAAGTTTGAAATAAGATTTGAGATATTTATAGTTAAGATAATCGATATTAAAAAAAACTAATTTTTTGTTTTTAAATCAATTCGTGAATCAATTCATGCCAATTATAACTAACTAATAATAAACTCATAACAAACTAATTGATTTATGAATCAATTTAGCTTATGTAAAAATTTATCAACGAATCGATTAATGAATCAAATCATAGTATTCCAAAAAATAGATATTAAATCGATTAGAAGATCAATTTAGAAAAAGTTTCAAACTTTTAATAAGAAAAGTTTTCTTCATTAATCGACTGGTGAATCAATTGTAGTTTATTTCACAAGTTTTCCAATGATGAATCGATTCACACAATGAAAAATAATTTTTATAAAAGTTTGAATTGTGAAAGAACATGTAAAAAGTTTATCTAAAAACTTTTGATTTAAAACTCATTTTAACTGATTTATTTTACCTCACTATAAATTGTTTTACAAAATATGATTGAGCAGTTTGAATAAGATCTCAGTTACAAAAGATTCTATGAAATTAAATAAAATGCTTAAAACTAATGTTGATCTTTTGAACAATCTTTAATCAATTTTGAATCCTGCAAAACAAATAAATACTCAAACATGAAGTTAGCTTATAATGTTAACTAAAATTAGTTTTCAATCATCAAAACTGAAGAAAAATTATTGCTAGGATTTCCAAGGCTAACAATCTCCTCCTTTTTTATAATGACAAACAATTCAGATAAGCATGAAAAAAAAAATCAAGACCAAAGTTTAATAAAAACAAATAAAACTAGGTTTCAAAAATTTGTTTTATTCTTCCCTTTCAAAATGACTTTTTTTCATCTATCACTTTTTTGTATTTATATCTCCCCTATTTATTTATATTTATGTCTCCCCCTTTTTAATTGATATTAATATTTTTGTTATCTAAAATCTTTAATTCTTTATTTTTCTTATCTTATCTAAAATCCTTAATTCTTCATTTTTCTTATCTAAAATCCTTAATTCTCCCCCTTTTTGGCACATAAAAAAGGCAATAATGCAACAGAATATCTCCATATAAAATACTGAATACCATATCAAGATATATCATCCAAAATAGTAAATAAAGACCAAATTCAATATTAGAATATCCAAATACAATATCCATCAACATCAAAACAAGATAATGAACAAGGGATAAGGGACTAAAGGAGACAATAAAATAATAACATAGTAGACAACAAACATCAAGACAAAAGACTACGCAGCAAGTGGATCTTGATCTTCCATTCTTTGAAGTTTAGCTTCTTCATCCTACTGTTGCATCCACTGTGTAATCTCATGTACTTGAGTTTCAAGTGATTTGAGTCTCCCATTAATTTCTGTGAAAGTTTTTCTATGTCCATCTTTTGTGCAAGATATGCAATCTTCCATTAACTCAAACTAGTTTTCTTGATAGTCTACTATTTTGTTCATTTGTTCAGTTATATGTTTGTGTATCCTTTTAGTCACTTCAATTATTCTTGTTTTTGCTTCAGTGGATAATCTAACTATGGGTCTTGTGGATCCTCCAGTGGTTTGAAGGATTGGTCACCTTTTCCTAGTCCACTTTCCTTAATCATTTTCATAAAAGCCCATTTTACAAAAATGTGAAGTACTAATCATGGTAGTTGGATTTGATTGTAAAATATGAATTTCATCAAAAAAATTTATTTTGGATTTGGCAAATATGGGGGTAAAGATCATGCCATATGAGAGGTAGTCAATGTTTGTTCTTTTAGAGCATTCAACCATATGTTTCAAAATATATTAAGGCATATTAAAATCAAGCTGATTTTTAATAACCCATATCAAAAAGAGTTCATCCTCCACTATTTGGGTAAAAATTGTGATCCTTGGCACAATCACTTTGCAAAAAGCATAATGCAGGATTCTATCATTAGGAGACAAGCCAGTAATAAGCAATTTTCTACTTCCATCCTTTAGGGTGGAATAAGGAAAAAAGCATCTTAATGGCTTGTTCCTTGTTATATTTAGTAAAATGTCCTACAATAAGCTTTAATTAATTGTCATCCATGCTAAATTCATTTACAAAAAATTTAGAATCAACAACTACATGCTTGTGCATCACATAACATGAAAGTTTTCCATTAGCATCTGTAACATTTGCATAAAACATCTTTACTAATCTAGGATAGGCATTTCCCTTAAAAGGCAAGAATTTGTTTAACTTATACTTAGCTAATAAGCTAGGTAAATGGGTAGTCTGTACTAACTATTCACTAAAACATCTTAGTGGCTCTATTTTTTATTAGCAAGTTAAAGATAAGCAGCATACTCATCTAATGATTGGAAGAATAATTCTTCTTTCACCAAGTTTGATGGTTGTACTTGAGATTTTTCCTTTCTTATGATAGAAATCTTGATTCTTTTGGCCATTATTGAATTTTTGGAAATTTTCTGGAAAATTTTTGGAGATTGAAAGCTAGGGTTTTGGGTAAAATTTTGAGGTTTTTGATTTCTAGGAGATTTTTCAAAATCAATCAGTTAAAAGTGTTTGAATCAATGTCTCTAAGTTTTCTATGAAAGAAATTTGCAAAAAGATTGTGTAAAGATTGATATTGGGTTAAGAGAGGTTAAGAGAGTTTTGATTTTTGGTTGAGAAGTGTCATACAAATGAACTTGAAAATCGATCACCATATATAGTATAGTGCTTTGAATTAATTTGCAAATCGATTTGGAAAGCAAAAAATTTAAGTAAGAATCGATTCAGGTATATTACTCACGTATGAATTGAGTATGGAATTGATCTATCAGTTAATAAGATTTCATATGAATCAAATTTGGAATCGATTCATCTAGGTTTTTAGAAATTTTTTACTTTTCCTAAAACATTGAAAAATTTAGTGAATGGATTGTGGAATCGATTCATAATATGTATTTTTCAAGAAGTGAATCGATTGGTAAATCAATTCAAAAACTCAAGAAAATTCTACATAAATTCGAATCAATTATTGAATTGATTTAGGAAGTCACAAGTTCAATTTATCTAAATTTTTGTTTTCTAAGTATTTTCTTAATCACTTAAACAACCAATGAACTCCTTAAATCCATTGAAAACTCAAGTTTCTCTCTATGTACCTGCAAAACAAACTCAAGGATAACTTTGATGCCTAAATTAGTAATTGCAACTTACAAATCAACTAATCATGAGTTGCTTCCATTTCTCTCACACAAACCTGTAAAATAAAATCTACAATTTCTTTGCTAGTATCCAATTGGTATTGGATCCAATTTTGTTTGTAAAATTAGCAAGACAACTTTTAGGTAACCACATCAACTTTTCTTTTGGTTTCAAAATACATGTACCATTGTTGTATGGACAATGTTTTATGTGATGTCTTTTATGGTAGTAAAAACGTGTAACATATACAAAATTTCTTTTGGATTTAGACTGCTTATATCCTAAACTAGATTTACTTTGAAATTGTTTCTAATTCTCTAGCATTTTGTTAAATCTTCTATTATTATTTGTGAAATCTTGTAGTGAATTTGTCAATAAAGCTATTTCATATTTATATAACTCACACTAATTATATGCCTTTCTTTCATTTAACTTCTCAACTAAAGCATTTAGATCACTATTTTCTTTTTTTGATTACTTTAACTCCTTTAGCAAGTTTTTTTTTTCTTTCAATTTTGGCTTGCTTTATGGCCCATTTGGATAGGTTTTTTTTTTAAAAAAAAAAAGCTGCATTTTTTAGAAAATAAAGTACTTTTTATGTATTGAGATGAACTTTTAAAAAAAAAAGCAAAAGTAACAAAAAGTGTTTTTTTTTAAGTTCCAATTTGCTGTTTCAAAAAAAAAAAAAAAGGCACTAAAAGTGCTTTTTTTTTAAGCATTACATAAAAAATGCATTTTTTAACCCCATCCAAACAACAACTAAATCTTTCCTAGTTTTAACCAGTAAATCATTCATTTCAAAATATAAATCATCAGCATTATCATAATCATTTTTGGTTTCATTATTTGAGTCAGTAACATATATACCATGAGAAACGGATGGATATTGAAATATCTCAACATCTTCATCAAATCTAGCCATTAGACAAAGATTTGCTTCTTCATCTGATTCTTCTTCCTCTATTGAATTAACATCTCCATCTTCCTAAAAAGCTAAATTTTCTTTCTTTCAATATCAAGTTATCTTTTTAAGTGCAGTGGACAGTCTAGCTTAATATGTCCAGCTTTTTGCTTTCAAAGCAAGTTAGTATTGTGTTAGATGTACTTCCTTGTTCACCTTTATTCTGCTTTCTTTTTGGTGATGGAACAATAGCTTTCTTTTTTTCTTTATTCCTCCTATCTTTAAGAATCCTTTGCAACTTCTTATTGATTAATGCCTTTTCCTCTTTTTCATCTACAACTTCATCACTTTTAGATTGATATTTATCTAAATCAAGTGCATTTCCAGCTTTCAAAGCTAATGTCTTCTTCTTTTTGTTATCTCCATTTTTCTTGTCTCTTTTGAGTTCTAGTTCATGTTCTCCTAAGTTTCCAAAAAGTTTTTCAATTGTTGGCATCCCCATTTTCAGTGATTCCTTATTGGCTATCACTTTTGGCTACCACTCTTTAGTTAGAGATCATAAAATCTTATGACCAAATTAGCATTTTTAAACTTTCTACTAAGCAACATCAGATAGTTAGTGATAGCTATGAATCTTTGAATTAAATCCTTTATTGACTCACCTTCCTCCATCTTAAACATTTCATATTGAGATACTAGAACATGCACTTTGGATGCCTTAACTTGTGTAGTGCCTATAGGTGCAATTTCTAAGGTATCCCAAATCTCTTTAGCAATAGAACAATTAGATACCCTTTCATACTCATTTAGTGATAAAGAATTACAAATAATCCATTTTACTTTAGATGCAAGTAAATATCTTTTTCTCTATTCTTCAATCCATAAAGACTTAGGCTTAATTTGTGGCACTCCATTTGTTAGTGTCTTAGGTGGCTCATAACCTTCAACTAAATCCCACATATCTATGTCGTAGCTTCTATAAAATCCTTAATTTTCTATTTCCAATACGTGTAGTGTTCACCATTAAATTCAGGGGGTTAATGCATAGGAGGACATTTGGCAAGAATATAAAGCTGGAATCCATTGTTTTCTCTATACTAAAAGAGTATCAAGAGCCAAAGCTTCGATACCAACTATTAGTCCCAGAAAGAGATATGAATTAGGATCTTGCCCTTATTCCTTTAGGGGAATTTTATACTCTTAAGTTTTGTTTTAAATTTTAATTGCATTCAATATAGAAATGGTTAACAATTTAATGCAACATATAAACAATTTGTAGTTAGGTATAATATGCAAATAGATTTAGTATGCATAGCTGAAGACTTTATAATTGACAAGAATTAAATCAAAGTATTAACAATCAGTTTGTCTATTAATTGAAACAGCAGAAATCCAAATTAAACAATTTATGTAGAAATGGAAAATATGTAGAAGCATAAAAGTAGTAAAGAAAGAACTAAGACATAGGATTTTTTAAGTGGTTTAATTTGAATTGAAATCACAATTAGAGTCTACATCCACTGGATTAATACTCAACTATATGATCACTTTTATTTATTAACATAATCGATTTTAATAGGGCTCCTATCAACCATTTTTACAATATACACAAGATTTTCACCAGGATCTTGATAACCTAAAAACACAAGAATTAAACTAGGTTCTTGCTAGCCTATGATACAAAAATTTGATTTCTTCTCCTAACTATGATAAACTTCATAGTAATGAAGATCTACAAGAATTCAATGCACCTCCTACCAATGATAATTAACCTCACAATTCTAGAAGGATGTAAAGGGAAGATCAATCTCTTCCTTTGTATCTAGATTCCTAATACCTAGAAATCTAAAGAAATAAACCAAGAACGGAGTTTAGAAATACAATATAGTGAATTGAGATGAATACCTCAATTATCAATTAATGAAATCCAGGAAGGTATTGATGTATCAGATATAAGCTCAAAGTTTTTCTCTATTTCTCGCAAAGTTTGTTGTAAAATTGTCAAGTTTGAAATAAAGTTTGAGATATTTATAATTAAGATAACTTACATTGAAAAAAAATCAATTTTTTATTTTTGAATCAATTCGTGAATCGATTCATGGTGGTTATAACTAACTAATAACAAACTAATCGATTTATGAATTGATTCATCTTATGTAAAAATTTATCGATGAATCAATGGATGAATTGAATCATGGTGTTTTGAAAAATATATATTAAATAGATTAGAGAATTAATTTAGAAAAAGCTTCAAACTTTTAGTAAACAACATTTTTTTTCATGAATCAATTGGTGAATTGATTCTAGTTTATTTGACAAGTTTTCTAGTAATGAATCGATTTGTGAATAAATTCACACAATGAAACATAGTTTTTATAAAAGTTTGACTTGTGGATGAACATTTAAAAAGTTTGTTTGAAAACTTTTGATTTAAAACTCATTTTAATTGATTTGTTTTAACTCAGTGTAAATTGTTTTACAAAATATAATTAAGCAATTTGAATAAGATCTCAGTTACAAAAGATCCTATGAAATCAAATAAAAGGCTTAGAACTAATGTTGATCTTTGAACAACCTTTGATCAACTTTGAATCCTGCAAAATAAATAAATACTCAAACATGAAGTTAATTTATGATATTAACTAAAAGTAGTTTTCAATAATCAAAACTAAAGACAAAGTTTAGCTAGGATTTCCTAGGCTAACAACTTTCTATGCCGATCACGTTTCTAAAATTGGAGCATGACAAGAGGCTACTTATGTGGGGCATTCTGAAGACTCTGTTATTTAGTTACTTCAGTTTATTTGTTCAAACATGGTATGAATATTCCACAATGCTCCATCTATCTATCCAAGCGTGGCTCGAATATGTTGGAAGGTTAGTATGTTAGCCAAGAGTGGCAAGCATGCGGCATACAATTTCTATTAGATCAACCCATGACACCATGCTATACATGAGCTTGTATTTAATTAATTGAATAATAAAAAAATTAGATAGAATTTATATACATATTGAAATATATTATTTCATTTTATAAAAAGAATGAAATTGAAAAAAAATTCTAACAATTTATATGCACCTTTTTATCATCTTAAATTTTCAATAAGTGTAATTGATATAATTATAATTGTTAAAAGCAATGACATAAGGAAAAAGGCCATAGCCCCTCTTTAAAATACTTCTTGTTAATATTTTTTATGCAAATTTTTATTAAAATATAATTTAGGTCCTCATAAATTTTTTTATTAACTCTCATGATATTATGCAATATTGTGAAGATAAATATAGTGGTCATTTTTTTTCTTATGTTTTGTTTATTGGTATGGTCCATTAATAAATATTTTAAAATAATTAATCCATTATATATTACACATAAATATAAATATAGTCAAATTAACAACTATCAAAGGACTTTCAAAAGAAAAGATGAAAATTTTAAAAACTTAAATATAATTTTTTTTGTGGACCTATCAACAAGGGACTTGGATCACAAAAATGTCATTTTGAAAGGAATGATGCTTTTGGAAATTAAATGTATTTATATATTGAAGCTTTAAACTCAACATGAAATAGGAATAAGTTTTAATCTAATGATACTAAAGTTTGATTCCGTTATTTCCATTCTAAATGTTCAAAACTTATAAATTATAAATTTTAATAAATAATGAAAATAATCAACTTCAAACATAATAAATTTCTATTGAAAAAGTGTACTATTAAACCGAACTTTTGTGCCTTTATATCACTCTACATCACTTGTTCTTTTTTTATTCTTTTGAATATTAAATCTATTGATCTAGTAATTTTTAATGAACTTGCAACCAATTCAAATTAACTTTGTAATCCAACAATCAATTTAACAAATTCATGTTTTCGCTTCAATGCTTGCAATAGAATATGCCTGTTTGTGTAAATATAAGGAAGAGAAACATACCACTAATGCTTTTTGTCAAATGCAATTTTTCTTTTACAGAAATTGATTTTTGTATATATTTTTATTATTACAAGTATGGTCCCTAATTTTTTGTTAATATTTATATTTATTTATATATGATTATTTATTATAGTTGAATCCAAATCTCATTAATTTATTGCATGATTACACAAAAAAAAATGATAATATTACTATTTTATATGCATTATTAGTCACAATAAAAAAAATGCATATTTCACTTTTCATTTTTGTTCATGACAAATACAAATTTTAAAGATTAACATTACTATATTTATTGA
Organism: Saraca asoca; assembly: GCA_026873985.1. Lineage (NCBI taxonomy): Eukaryota > Viridiplantae > Streptophyta > Magnoliopsida > Fabales > Fabaceae > Saraca > Saraca asoca. The sequence goes on from JANHAO010013499.1 coordinate 14,008, forward strand.
TGATCATAATAATTAACTAATTTTTTCAATTATGTTTATTAATTTTTATATTGCGTATTTATATAAATATCTGTCATTTGAAATAAAAAAAACTATTAGATATCACTATCTCATTAAAAAAGTATTCCATATAAATCACTTATAATTAAATATGTTATTTTATTTTATATTTATCTATTAAAATAAGATTGAAATTGAAATTTTCATTATTGAAATAAAATTGGAATTGAAATGATTGTTTATTAATATTAATTAATGTATACAACATTTATTTATCCATAAAAATAGTTATCTATTCAAATTTATTATAATTATTTATTGTGATGGGAAGTTAGAAAACTACTGTTAAAGTGGTGGGTGTAATAATTATATTAATTTAGAATTTAGATAGATATTTATTTTTATTTATATATGATTATTTATTACAGTTCCTCCAAATCGTATTAGTTTTACTTATTAGTTTTACTTATTAATTTGTTAAATGATTAATAAAAAGAATATGATACTATTACTATTTCATTTTTAATTATGACAAATACAAACTATGTTTATTAATAATTAACTAATATTTCTCAACTAAGTTAATTAATATTTACATCAAATACTTTTATAAACCACTTTCATCTGAAAGCAAAAATATCGGATATCACTCTCTTATAAAAAAACATTTTACATAAATCACTTATAATTAATATGTTATTTTATTTTCTATTTAGTTATTAAAATATTATTAAAATTGAATTTTTTATTCAATTAATATTGAAATGAAAATTACTGTTTATTAATATTAATTAATAGATAAAACATTTATTTATAAAAATAATTATCTATTTAAATTTATTTATGATTATTTATTACATTGGGGAGTTACAAAACTGTCATTCAAGTAGTGGGCCTTCAATGTCAAAGAGGCAGGAAATTTTTTCACCTTAGAATGCCACATGTCAAGGATCAAATCCTATTTTAATAGAAGTAATAGAATAGGTAATAGGTAATAGATTTAATTAAAAAATGTGATTTGTTTTCAAATTTTGGTAGTGAATTGAGGGAAATCTTGATGAGCAACTTTCATATGTAGAATGGTGGAATCCTTTTACCAAGAGAGTAAGTTTATATTAGGTTAAATTTGTTCAATTTTTAATTAATGAAAGCTTTGAATTAGATCCTTATATTTATTTTTCTTTTCTAATTATATATTTCCTGATATTTTTTTGTTAGATTTTTTTAACATTTGACACACTTGAATAATACTTTTTTTATGTGATTTAATGATTATTAAAATAAAACTTCCATGCACATTTTATTTATATTTAAGTAAAAAATAACTTAGAAAAAATTAAAATATTTTATAAAATTATTTTCTTTTTAGAGGAAAATAATAAGTATCTTGTCTCTCACTTCATAAACCATTAATATATTATTGTCTGTGTGAATAAATTATTAACAAAATTCAACAAATAAAAAATGACACAAAGTATCTAATTAGACATGAAAAATAAGTATAAAGTTTAAATTAAAAACTTTTAAACAATATGAATGTAATTAGAAATTGAATAAAATTACAGGGAGCAACAAAATAATTTAACCTAATTTTAACTTACCTTTTCAATGTTGTTCCTTTTGTTGTGTTTCATACAAACTAAAATGTTAAATTATAGGCTCTTTAACACAGCATTCATGAATTTTTCATTTTTGCATTTTTGCTTTTCTTAAATTTTCTACAAGTTTTTATTCTTCTTGTTTTATTTGATATGAATTGAGAGAGTTAAATTATGAGCTCTAACTTGTACAATTTCAAAAGAT
>JANHAO010013500.1:0-15836 GCA_026873985.1 Saraca asoca
ATTTCTCCCAGAGTAGCAGGGAAAACACGGCACTTGACCAAAGGGCTACAAGCCTGAAGGTCCATCTGGATATTAAACGAGTCCAAATGGCTGTATGGGTTTGTCTCCCCGTCATATAGCGGAATAGCAGGGACTTTTAGTTTATACGACAGAACCTTCCTTATGATCTCCCCAGAAAAAGGGGTTTGTTCTCCGAGACGCTCTTGGTAGTTTCGGGCTCGATGGGAGTCCTCCGAGTGTCTGACTCTCCGAAAGAGACCTTCCACCAAGACACCTAAGCCCCCCGGCTCTTGTCTAGGGTCCTGATGGTTTGCTCCGTCATGTCGGTTGCATAGGTGACGATACGGCTCCTGCTCCTAGTTCATCTCGCTGGAGCGCTCTGTTTCGGGGATAACGGGTTCAGCCGGCATACGCATATTCTGGGTCTGCGCCTGTACCAGCAGCGAGACCATTTTAGTCAGTTCTCCCATCATGTACTCGAGTCTTTCTTGACGCTGGTGCCAAGCCTGTGACCCTTCGGTGCTATTAGCAGCAAGGACCGGTTTTACTGAACCAAATTAAGGGCAGTCAGTGACTGCTCTTGGCACAGGGGCGGTGGATGAACTTGCCGTCGAAACATGGCCGTCGGGTGTTTGGCACCATGCGCTAGAGGCCCTTGCAACTCTTCCTTTAGCCATGGGAATGGGGAATCAACTAGAACAGGTGGGACTCCCCACAGATGGTGCCAAAATGTTGACGTCGGATTTTGGTCAGTATCCGAAACTCCGGCCAACGGGGGATTCTTTAGGATCCCGGACCCGTTCTAGATTAGTGCGCATGCCAAGGTTAATCGACTGAGTAAGCAGGAGAAGAAGTATGAGAGAATGCGCAAGATTTTACGTAGTTCGACTAAATCCAGGTTTACTGGACCCTACGTCTACAGTAGCGGATTTTCTATTGTAACTGATCAGGGTTATTTTCTTAGCCCCTTCCCTCTTGCTAACAATGCCATCCTATTTATAGAGGAAGGATGGGCTTCGATCATTAATTACAAGCTACAGTTGTGTTACATCAAATAAATGAAAAAGACAGTGAAAAGACTATATCCCTACAGTAGGCTGTGAAGCAGGCTTTCTTAGGCCGACATGTAGGCTTACAGCCGTCATTGTGTCAGGTAAGACACTTTGTTGTCCCAAGCGAGGGCTTCACAGTTTTGGAGAAGCCGCAAGAGTCGCTGGGAGGGCGAGTGCGAGTAGAGCGATCGCTGGGCCGATCCTTGGACCCATTGCTCACCGAGTCGTGCTGTCGTTGGAGGGTGACCCCTCGAACCATGATCGAGCGAGTGCTTGTGACTACCATTGTCGTTACCATTTTCTACTATTCACGATGAGGTATCTTGAAAACTTCTTGCGAGGATTCACTTTCGTTTTCTCCGCAGGCTCGTCCTTGGGGAGTCGTGTTTTTCAGTATACAATAATTATAATATTTGATTTGAGCTAGAGCAGGATTTGCTGGCAAAGGATTTGGTTCCCTGCTAGTCTCTACCACCTCCCAAAAATCATAAGCTCTTAAGTAGGTCTTCATTTTTCCAGCCCAAATTGCATAATTCTTACCAGTGAACTCTAGAGAAGCAGGAGCTGAATAGCTGCTTAAAGTCATAAACTAACACTCTATTTTTAATGTTTTTTTTTTCTTTTGGAAGGGAAGCCTTGCTCATTTTCTCTCAAACTCATAACTCTTTAAGATCACTTATGCTCTAGATACTATGTTATAAAACCAGAAAATTTATAAAAATACTACAGTAAAATGCAAAGAAGAAGGAGTAGTAGAAAATATTTTTTTTTCTTTTTTTATATTCATTTATTTCTCTACCATATATACATGTTGAAAATATTAAAATATAATTAGCTAGAAACTCATATAAAAAATCATCATTTGGACTGCAAAAATAAGAAAACTTTCCTACCTAATACACAAATTGTGATAAGTCTATTTTAGTCATATTACAAACTAACAACTAAAAGTAACCAGACTTAGTTAGTTTAACAAAATATAAGAACTAACTTTTAGGTATCAAAAGAAAATCTCATAGTCTAACAAAAACCTTGTTATAATGGACATCACAAATAGTCTTGGCGTGCATTCTGGGGCTGTAACCATGGTATTATGAAAACGTCACTGGTAGGAAGAACAAATTAATTCAAACATAAAATGGGTTTAGGGTTTACAAATACCAAATTCAATTGACTGTATTGCCCCGGTCTAAGAAATGGCTTCACAGATTGTAGTTGTCCACCTATCTATGGTAAGAGTTTACAACATACATCTCGGTGGTAATACATTTTTAGCATCTGTGGCAAAACATGCATAATACAAATTTCAGTCATCAAGTGTAACAAATAAGGTGAAAAGAGGCGCCCATAACAGGATAATAGATAGAAGAAGAAGATTGTCGTTTGTACCCGGAGGGAAGTGGAATGTTGTAGGTCACAAACTGTGCAATACGACGAAAATGGGGACTTCAGGCAGACAACGACATACCAGGGTTTCTGAAAGAGACTGCTCTAGGTTATGTTGTGGTGACAAGGGGCCGTGAAACAACACAGCAGCGATGGTAACTTGTTGGGCTTAGATGGCAATGTAGTTCAACCAGTCCAGTTCGAGAAAGAGGCAGAGGTATTAATTATACCAGTTGGCCCACTAACCGAACGGAGCACATTCGGCCCAATTCATGGAGTGCTTGAATGCATCGAGATTGCAAGTAATAAATGTAATGACAAAGAAAAAACACACGTGATAAATGTTGGCCACAACAAATGTAGTATATAAATGCCAATCATTGCATCGATGCCGGGGAATGTGTATTAATTTACTCGGTCTGGACATTGAAACACCCATGAGTAATTTGGCCCTAATTAAGCACATAAACGTGGAATAAATAGTCTAGTAGTGCTTATACCAGTATGAAAATGGAATTTAATTCAAAACCTTTCCTATGCCACCACAATTTAAATACAATGAAGCCAATTTTGTGCAATAGTTATTGAATGTTTAAAATTTCATGAAAACAGATTTAATCAATCACAGAATAATTGACCGAAAGACTGGTGCGGAAAATGAATTTCAATAATTCAATGAAAATGAATGGCAGAAACAAATTCAAGTACACATTGATTTAGAAGTGTATTATTAATACTATATCAATTTCAATAATTCAATGAAAGTGAACGACACAAATAATGGGCTTTACTCATTAATTTAGAACTGTATTATTACTTGCTCGGAAAATACTATGTCAATTTGAATACGAATTTGAATGGAAGGAACAAATTCAAGTAGACATAAAATTAGGAGCGTCCAATTACTTGCTCGGAAACTGGATCCACCCCTGCATATCATTACATGAAGTATTCCTTAATCTATATTACCCATTCTTCATACATTTTCTACAATTTGAATGACAATTTTTGGTGGTCATTTAATTCACAAATATTTCTTAATTTTGGCCATATTAGGGTTGGACCTTATGTTTATGCAAATCCCTATAATTATTCCAACAATTAAGTAATTTTGTGTCAAATACGATTATTATTTTGGCTGAAAATTAAAGATCCAAAAAGTCCAATATTTTGACTATAAGAGATTTACTACGCATGTCTAACTATTATCACAGTGCATGTGGTACAATATGTTGATCTAATATTAACCAGTTCAATCGGCCAATTGTTTCAAAATATGAATGCTTGAATGTCCTTAACTTTTGTAACTGAACATGAGTTTGCATAGGGCGTGACAATCGAATCAGTAATAATCTGACGTACTTATGACTTATATCGCAACCTTCATAATAATGTATTATTGTCATGTGATTTCAAAGATAGGTTCATTGAAGATTAATTCTCGAAACACTTTCAAATTAAAAGCAATCCATAATTTTGTAGAAATAAATCATTAGTAAGAGATATAGAATTGTTATAATTCTTCACTCTAATGATTAGGGTTGAAGCCACATTAAAGGGAGTGGCATCATTAATCTTCAAAATTTGATGTTCAGAAACAATTTATTCCCACTAAACCCTACCCCAGTTAGCCATGACGGCATATTTTTTTTTCATTCTTCACTTCACTGTTTATGTTCATTTCATATTTTGTTCAATTGTTCATATGTATTTGCATATAATTTTCAATAAAGCCATAGTATAAGATAATTGTTATCATATATTTGTATATATTATATGCTTTATGCAAGTAATTACTAAGTAAAATTCTTCAAAATCACTCCACCCACAAGAAATGATCAACTCTTGAAAGTTATGTGCATGTATCTTCTTCGTCTGGATTTTGTACTATTATTCATATATAGGTACATATAATTTTAAATATAGTCATACTTTAAAATAATTGGTAATTATCATATATTTGTATATATTATATGTTTTATGCAAGGAATTATTGACTAAAATTTTTGAAAATAACTCCATTCTTATACAAATGATTAACCTTTCTAAGTTATGTGCATGTTTCTTCTTCGTCTTAGATTTCGTAAATAATATGTACCTCATTCATTTTATACTTCTTTATATGACTTGACTCACTTTTTTCCTTTGTAAATCCCACTGGTTTGTTAATTATTATCCTAAGCAGGTTTACTGCTTCCATAAGTTTGGGAATTATATTTCAACGTACAAGAGTCAAACTTGGAGCCAAGATGCAATCCCAAATGCTGGGCAACTAATAAAAAATGAAGAGGTGGGAAGTCCAAATTAGCATGAAAAACACATTTTCACTGTCTGATTTTTCCTTTTACAACTAACCTCACTCCCATGTTTGAGCTACAATTTAAAAATCTAAAAAATTTCCAAATATGGACTTCTCGATTTGTACTAAAACAAAGTAGTACATTCATGAACCAATAAAATTTAATTGTCAAAGCCGGATCTTAGTAGTTTGTCTAGTAAATTTCAGTTAGATGTTAAATTGTTCTGTTTAAAAGTAACTTTCCAGACATGTAGTTTGTATTTGAGAATGTTAATTTCCGTATATGAGCTGCAATGTCAAGCAAAATAAAATTTCAATCTCAAATTTCCTCTTTTGAAATTGTGACATTATGAAATATACTCTTATGTTGCCATCTAACTGCAAATGGTACTTCTAGCATTGAGAAGGCAATCAGGGGATGTCACAAATTGTACATGTCATATCCTGATAATGTCAAGAAGGTATTTTATTTAAGTTCAATTTTAGTTTCTATTACCTTCCTCCAGTAAAACGTAATCTTCAATTGTTATGAAGTCCCCAGATATAGATCTATATCCCATTAAACGAGAATAACAATCACTGGTTTTTACTAATAATTTCATTGGGCAAGAAAAAACTACTGTACCCTGACTCTTAGCCTTCCACTTGTGAAGAGCCCGTAAGGCATGACCAAATAATGAAAGTCGTAAGTGTTTATAAGTCAATAATTAAGTCCCCTCTTTTAGGTCGACATAGTGAGCTAACCATAGACATGATCTTGTATTTAAGTGAGTTTATGGAAGATATGCTCAAGGATGACCTTCTTCATCTCACAAAGAACATGACAACCCCGCCTTTCACTAAGTTTGCTATCTTGGATATGTATATGAATTAAATGCCAGACCTACCTGCATTCAAAATGGAATATCTTTTATGCACGCTACTTATAATCTAATCACCTATTAATACCAGAGTTGTCATTTTACCCAAACCATGTCCATTTTATAAATGGTCACTGGATATTTATCAATTCACAATTAATTTTGCTTTGCAAATAATTTTTTGTTTTGCCGATTACCCTGGCAATTTGGTTATTATTCAATCAACTGCCATAGCCAAATGAAGGAAAAAAAAAAAAACAATTGCCATAATGCACTACAAACGAATCCATTGCAAATAAATCATTCAATACACAGTACAGTAAGTACATAGAAGGCCTAAAACAATTCTCATGATTTATGTTCAGTACAATTTACTAGCCCAATTATTCTACCGTGGCTGACGAAGGTCCAAACCTTACCTATGGCTTGCAGACTAAAAATAATGTCTTCTGCATACACACTAGACCAACTATTAAGCCCTATAAATTTCACTACTAACCTACAGCAATATCAAATGAAATGAAAAAACTACACTAGTCATTGGGCTTCGCCGGTTGGACATCCTTGCACACTCCTTCCTCGGTTGGCCCTCCCCCTTACTCCTCAAATGTGGCTGCACTGAAAAATGCTAACCGTTAACATTTACATACATCATGTACAAACGTCCACACATAAGCCATTAAAATACCTCATCATTTTCCATCAGATAACTCAATTCTCAGGCTTCATGGATGGCCTACACTTTTGCCTGTGATTCCTTCTTTTCAAACGCTTCTCTATCGCACAAACGGCTATATTACATGTATTCGCACTGTTCCTGCAACCATCACTGCATGCCCAAGCAGTTCGTGACATTTCAAATAACTCAGATATCTTAGTCTTCAGCAAGTTCACAACTGATGCTTGCCTCCTATGCAGGTCTGCCAGGCTACAAACTTCTGACACTAAATCCTCAAATGCCTTAGCAACAACATTTCCTTCATCCTTGGTTCCTACTTTTCTGACGTCATCCTTCACTAAGAAAACCTGTTCAATAAGTTCATATTTTATCATTCCTTCATGTAGCATACAAATGATATTATGATATTCCAAACCCTACCTTGGGACTAGACATTCCTCCAGCATCTTTTAGTCTACCTGTGAAATTCTGTAATTCATGATCACCTCAAGCAGCAATACAAGGTACAACACTAGATTCAGGTGGTCCATTGCTGGCAATTTCAACACAGTCCATGTATGTTATCTACATATAACATTCAACCACTAACCATTCATACATCAATAAACAACATATAAACATTAAAAACAACAAAAATTACATACCATCAACACCAAGATGCAACAAAAATTACATACCATCAACATTAAGATGCAACCTCTCACACATTTGTGTTCCCAACCTTGAATTTGTGGATGCCATCAACCAGAAAATCAAACACCACCTTTGCCTAGTTCTCTTTCCAATTTTATCAAAGTATTTCAACTCACCTGTTAAAAGAGAGAGAGAGAGAGAAAGAGAGAGAGAAGATATTATAAAATTGTGCTCAAGAGTTAGAAATATGTATTTATATTGGAGATATGTACATAAAATAGAGTCTTAATAAATCTATAATTTATTAATCTATCTAGATTTATCACTTATCCTACATAGGCTTATCACTTATCCTATCATAGACTTATCACTTTAACTAATTTATTCACTAACACTCCCCCTTAAGCTAGAGCATAGATATCAAATATACCCAGCTTATTACAAATATCATCAGCCCGTTTTCCCAGAAATACTTTAGTAAATAAGTTAGCAAGTTAATCCCTAGTTCTGATATGCCTAAGATCAATTACTCCTTCATGTAGTTTCTGCCAAACAAAATGACAATCAACCTCTATATGCTTTGTGCACTCATGAAAAACTGGATTTATAGCAATATGAGTGGCAACCCAATTATCACACTATAACTGCATAGCTCAAAAGGACTTAATCCTAAGTTCACAAAGAAGGTAAGAAATCCACACAAGCTTAGATGTAACATGAGCCACAGTCTAATATTCAAATTCTGCACTTGATCGAGATACAAGACCCAAATACAACAACTTGTTTCTTACTTTTTCAGGACATAAGATTTCCATCAACAAACTCATAATATCCTAAAATAGATCTTTGGTCCATAGGACATTCTACCTAGTTTGCATCAGAAAAGCCTTTTACTCTACTATGGTCATGATTTTTATATAAGATTCCATGCCCAAATGTCTTCTTTAGATATTTTAATATGTAAATAATTGCATCCTAATGAGAGGTTCTTGGAGAACTCATGAACTGGCTTATTACATTAACTGGAAAGAAATATCAGGCCTAGTGATAGGAAGATAGTTCAATTTCCCCACTAACCATCTGTATTGTTCAAGGTCTTCTAGTACTTATCCATCTTCCAATCCAAGGTTAACATTTGGAATCATAGAGGTATCACATGGTTTGATCCTAAGCAAACCTATTTCATTCAAAAGATCAAGCATATAGTTTCTTTGTGACAAGAGAATTCCTTGATTATTTCGAGCAATCTCAATATCTAAGAAGTACCAAAGTGCTCTTGGGTCATTAGTTTGAAATTTGGTTTGGAGCAAAGTCCTCAATTTTGAAATGCCTAAAGTATCACTGCTAGTAATGACAATATTATCCACATTGATAGCCAGAAAAATACAATTAGAATCTGATTGTTTATAGAAAACAAAATGATCATGATCACTTTTTTGCATCCTAAATTCCATGACTACATCATTGAATTTTTCAAACCAAGCCTGAGTAGACTGTTTTAATTTGTATAAAGAATTTTTTGACTTGCACACTTCCTTTTTCATACTCCCCTTGAGAAACAAAACTAGGTGGTTGCTTGATATACACTTTCTCAAGTAGATTAACATGGATAAAAGCATTTTTCACATCAAGTTAATGAAGAACCCAATTTTGAGAGGCAGCAAGAGAGACAAATAAATGAATAGAAGTAATTTTAGTCATAGGAGAAAAAGTTTTAAATAGTTAATGCCATATGTTTGAGCATACCGATTTGCCACTAAACAAGCTTTCAATTGAGCAACAGAACCATTTGAATTTACTTTCATAGTAAATACTCATTTACACTTAATTGGTTGCTTACCATATGGTAAAGGCACAACATCCCAAGTCTGATTGGCCTTAAGAGCCATCACTTTTTCCTCCATAGTAGCACACTACCCATCATGAGAAAGTGCGTTTAAAACTGACTTAGGAACAATAATAGAATCTAACAAGGCAATAAAGCATTGTGATAAGATAGGTAAAATAAATAAGACACAAAGGTAGAAATTGGATAAGGGTGATTATGAGTACCTTTTTGAGTACTACTATGAATACCGTTTTGTTGACCAATAGGCAAGTCAAGATTAGAGGACACAGGAAGCGAATTTTGTGAGGAAGAAACCAACGAGGGAGACTAAGCTGATGGGATGTCTGTAATAGGCATTGTACTTGATGTCTCAATAATGGTAGAAGGACAAACTACATATGGTACCTATTCTCTATGAGAGTAAACATACTTAATGGAAGGAGAAGTCCAAGTTTTAGTGGAAGAGACATGAGAATCCCAAGTAATAGAATGCGCAAAGAAATGTTCAACAAATTAAGAATTTGACACTAGGCAAGAAGACTCAAAAGATAAAAAAAAATGGAGTGGACTCAAAGAAATTAACATAAGAAGAAACAACATGACAACCTAATTTAGGGGAATAGCATCAATACCCCTTTTGAGTTCAAGAATATCCAAGGCAAATTTCAAAGATCGAGGATCTAACTTAGAAATTTGAGGGCGATGATCTTGAACAAAATATATGCAACCAAAAACACGTGGAGTGAGAGGAAACAATGTCTAAGAAGGAAGCAAAAGAGAATGAGATACTTGCCCATCAAGAATTGAAGATGGCATATGATTGATAAAAAAATAAGCTATAGCAATTGCATCTGCCCATAACACCTTAGGCACTTTCATTTGAAACAAGAAAGTATGAGCTACCTCCAATAGGTGACAATTTTTTTTAGCTACTCCATTTTATTGTGTGGAGTAACTATACAAGATGACTAATGAATTATACCATACTATGACAAATAAGAAGAAAATTTTAGTGAGAAGTATTATTTAGCATTGTCACTTTGAAAGTTGCGTATAGGTGTTTGGAATTGATTTTTAATTTTAGCATGAAAGGCACAAAAAATATCAAACAATTTTGATTGATTTTTTTATCAAATAAAGCCAAGTAACTCTCAAATAGTCATCAATAAAAGTAACAAAATAATGATAACCAAATTTGGAAATAATAGGACTTGGATCCCAAATATTTGAATATACTAACTCAAAAAGGGATGCAACCTATTTATTAACTTGAGGAATATAAGATTGATGATGCTATTTACCAAACTAACATGACTCACAATTTAAAGTAGAAACAGAACTTAAACTAGGATACAATTTCTTTGAAGACTCTAAACACCCAAGCGATAATGTAATTAATGTGGAGTGAGGATAATAGATGCAACAATTGGCTGAGGAATTTTTTCATCAAGCACGTACAACCCACTAGATTTGTATCCCCTACCAAAAATCTTCTTTATCAAAAAATCTTGAAAACACAATAATTAGGAAAAAAATGTCGCAATTATAGGTATGTGTTAATTGGCTGACAGAAAGTAAATTGAATAGGAACTTGGGAAGACATGATATCTTCATTCTCTCTCTTAACATAGTATCTAGAGCTTTCTAAACCTTAGATATTTTCTCACTTCCTAAACTAACTGAACAAAACTTATCCTTTCTCTTCCTTCTTCTTTTTCTTTCTTTTTTTGATGTTGTAAGTCACGATAGTTTCTATCTGACGACAGTTTTTAGATGGCATGTTTGGTGGTAAGTATTCAATGTGTGGATACAATATTTGTGGTGGCTGGTAGTCATCGATTTTGGCAAAAAATTGGATTTTTCTAGAAGCATGAGCATAGGAGTTTAAATTTATTTGGAGGGATTCAGAGTATGTGAGGTAGAGAAAAATAGATCTAGGTTGACAGGGCAATATATCAATGGACAATGAACCTCCCTGAGCAGTGTGTGTAGCACATGTGCTCTGTTTTGAGTGGCATATGAGGGCCACGCCCAGAGAACTCCGATAACACATGGTGATGCATGAGGCACTCCCCCATGACATGCTTCCTCCTGTAGCTTCTCTAATAGTCGGCATACCTCCTTATGTAGTCGGATCTTCGGTTTGGAAAGTTTTATTATAGTTTTTCTATTTTTTTGTAATTTTGTTGCTATTTTTTCTAATTTTTTTGGTTGAATAATCTGTGATGACTAACCCCACTTCTAATCTGAGTACCATAAACAAAACTCTAACCTCTAAGGATGAAGAAAAATCAAAATGCAAAACCCTCTTTTTAGATTTGATTCCAATATCAGCTAGAATTAATGACCAAAAGTTAGATGTAAAAGGCTGACAGTATCTTGCTTAGAGAAGAGCTATTGAATACTTCTTTGAGGGGATTGAAAATACAGATCACCTTACTTTGGATCCTTCTATAGATACACCAAAGTTAAATGGATGGTGGAAGATCAACGTTTATTTGACCTTTTGTGTAATATCTTAGCAAATGAAGTCAAAGATAATACTATTCATTGCAAAACTATCAAGGACTTGTGGACTTTACTTGAGAGGCTATACTTAAGAAAAGATAATCTGCATCAGATATACAACTTATGCATATCATTGTTTCAGCCCGATGGAAAAGGTAAAAATATTTCACAAATATATTTTGATGTTAATCGTCTCTTTGAATAGTGAAATGCCCTTATTCCTATTACTACTAATATTGAGGCGATGCGGACTCAATGGGAACAATTGGCAGCTCTATGTTTTCTAATGGCTCTACCCCTTGAACTAACACTACCCATCAACAAATCCTAATCAATTCTAAACTACTCACACAGGCAAATGTGTTTTATTATTTTCTTCAAAATGTTAGAGATGTGCCTTCTCAATCTATAACTCCTAATGAGTCATCTGCCTTGATTGGATTTGGTATTAGAAAAGGTCGTGGTAGTAGTAAAGAAGGAAGAGGAAGGGGGCGTGATTTTAATAATGCCTATATCCGTCATTATTGCAAAGAACCTAGTCATATCAATAGAAATTGTCCTAAGTTAAAAAAATGCACCATCTCAATTTCAACATATTACCTTCGGATTATAAAATTATATGGTGTGAACTTATAATTTAGCTTACTCTTGTTATTCTATTTATTGCACATTGCCACTATGTATATCCTTTTTTTAAGAAACAATGATGCTTTTTTTTTAATGAATGTTATTGTCATTCTTTTTTTTTTTAAAGAAAAATTGTGCATAAATGATTGAAATTAAAATATAGAATTAATTGCAATGTTGATGGCATAAAGTGATTATAGAGATGGAATATGTGTAATAAATACTATTGAAAGACTACCATTTTCAAGCTGGTTTGTATTTAACTTGTTAAGATAAATTAGACCTATATTAATAGTTGTCAATACATTAATAGTAATATCTAAAACTTACGAGTTAAGAAATGCACAACTAATAATTATCCCTTTTTGCCTAATGCCCTATTATTAGGGACAAAACTTACTCATTTCCTATGCTTCTTAGGACAATAGGGCTCCATGGGGATTTTTTAGGAATAATAAAAAAGAATAAATACATAAATATTGCTGTTAAGTGTTACAAATTCACATGTAATTAATAAATATTTCCAAACCCAAATATGTAATGCTTTAAATTCACATATAAGTTAACACATATTTTACATTCTTTGAAGGGTCCATTTGTTTCCATGAATAATGAAATTTTATGGAAAATACTTTTAGAAGAAAGCAAATTCCTAGAAAATAAATTAATTTTTTTTATTGTTTAGATAACAAAAGAGAAAATATTTTCTCTTGTTTGTGTATAAAAGTAAACTATTTTCTTTATAAAGAAATATCGATAAACGTACAAATTTCAACTTTGATATTAAGCCACTCAATAATAGCTTTGTTATTAGATTGTTTTCATGATATAAATCAACATCTTTTTATTAGTAAAAGTCAAATTTAGCATATTTTGTATTAAAAACAACATTAAAAAAAGAATGTCCAAATCCTTTTTTTTTTCATTTTCATGTTTCTTCATAAATTTTATTCATATTCAACTAATTTAAGTCAAAATGGTTAATCATGTTTACCAACTCTCTTAATTGTTTAAATACTTTCTCAACATAATTTTTAATGTAACTATTGAATATTAAATTTGAAGGGGTATGGAAGGAGAGAGATAGGAGAAAGAGAGTGAGTAGGGGAGGAAGGTAAGGATAGAGATGGAATAGAGAGAAAGAGAGGAGAGAAAGAAAATGAATGAGAGAGGGAGAGAGAAATAAAGACGTGAGAGAAGAGAAAGAAAGATAAGAAAGAGAGGGGTATAGAGAATGAAGGAAAGTAGAAAGGGTAGAGAGAGAAGGAAGGAAAGAAGAGAGAGGAAATAGTAAGACTGTAATATAATGTGATCTAAGAAAGTGGTTTCTTTTAATTAAAAATGGAAGTTGATAACTTTCCCCTAAATACACTTTTATTTTCTATTGACCAACTTTCTTCTTGACACCAATCATAGAAAATTTAGCTAAGAAAATAGTTTTGAGAAAAATGTTTTCCTCTCAAGCAAACACAAATTTATTCTTCATCTCAAATTGAGATGCTTATCCATGTAATTATTTTTCTATGATAATTGATGCATATAAAATATAATAAATTTATTAGGCAAGCAATTTGAAAATACTCAAGTATTCATATTTAAAATGTATTACGTATTACAAAGTCAATATAAAACAATATTTTTTAAATCTCAAGACAAGGCATGGCAAGATATGACTGATAGAGCTATTTGGCCAAGAAGGGGTGAATTGACAATTTAAAATTTTGATATTGTGTTATTTTCAAACCCACATGAATATTAACATAGGATTTAAATGCAATATTTTTTTCCTTTTGAGTTCAATTTCTTTCATGTAAGTTTTTTCATATGCCAAAAGCTTTCTTTTTAATTCATCATAAAAAAGAGTAGTGAGGTTATTTATTTCTTGTATAGCATCCACCTAACATGGTTTACCTAAAGAATAAGCAGAAATGTTGGAAGACCAAGTTTTGACTCATCAAATCTTCTATAAATAGGCTTCCTCAACTTGAAGAAGACACATTAAGCATTTTCTCCCGAACTTGCCTATATTCTCTCTAAGTGCTCTTCAAGTCCTAGAGTTCTTCTTCTAAGCTTATGCTTAAACTTGCATAATCTACACTTTTGAGTGTTTGAGTTTTGATTTTAAATCTCTTTAAGAGGTCTTGGTAAAAATCCTTCTTATGAGTTATAAGCTAGAGATTAAAAGAAAGAGGGAGTCTTTCTTGGTAAAATCTTGATAGCTTGGGATAAGCTTTGTGATAAAGCTTGGTAAAAGGTTTTTATGAGAAAAACAAGTGTGATTGTTGTAAAAGGGGTAGTTGTGAGATTAAGTGGTGTAACTTATCGACAACTAGTGAATAACTCAAGTGATCCATGGAAGCTTGAGAAAAGAGGAGTAGACCTAAGACAGATTTTCTCTTGGACAACTGAACCTCTATAAAAATATCTTTGCATCTTCTCTTAACTCTATACTATTATTTTTACATACTTTATATTTGTTGCAAAATATTTTTGATTACTGGCAAAGATATTTCTCAATCAAAAAGGGTTTTACTTCAAAATTTTATTTTGTAAAAGCCACTTAACCCCTTTTGGCTTATTAGTTTTATGAAAATTCATTATCTTTTAGGATTTCAAGATCTAACTCTCAACTCCTTCACTACACTTGTGGATTTCACACTCAATTACAGACTTTTAACTTTCACAAAATCTTTTTTTGAATAGTTATCAAGATCACTCAAGATAACTCACTCTAATTCTTAGGATCTCTAGCTTCTAGATATAAATTAACAAGGTTTTCTTTTGATTTTCTCACAAAGGAGATTGGTTGTACATATCAAACACCCTTGTAGTGTAGATAAACTAGTTTGAGTGCAAATCCTTATGCAGAAGTTTTTCTCAAGGATTTGGCTATATGCTGAGCATTCAAAAAGTTGTATGATGATACTGTCTTAATGCTCCTCAAATAGAGAAAAAGGATGTTCATTTGAAAAATCTTTGAAACTGTTGGAAGTTTTGTAGAAGTTGTTGGATAGAAGGGGTTGTTGGCATGGGGATGCTGTTATCTTGTTGTTTTCTTTACCAAGCATATGAGATAAAGACTTTTGTAGATAATGTGGTATGCGCAAAGACTTTTCACGTGTCAAGTGGACCTAAGAGTTGTCAAGTGGGCCACTACAACTGCCAAACTAGCTAAGAAATGGTCATTCTGTTAGCTTGGACCCAAAAGGACCACCTTAGCCCTCAAGATTTAATAAATAGCCTTGTATGATCACATTACTTGGCTTTGAAACACATACTTTGTAATACCTCAAAATTTCTAAAATTGATTTTGATAATAAAATGTTTTTTTAGAAAAATTCAAAAAGATGAATTTGAAATTTTTAAAAAATTTCAAAAACTATAATTTTGGGCTATGAGGAGTTTGGGTATGGTACAAATAGATTATAAGAATGTTAATGGTGGATTTTAGTTACACTTGAATCCAGCCAACAGAAGGGGGTTCTTTTAGGACCCAAGCTATTTTTCGATTGTTGGGGCAGATGAATGACGAGAGACTGATCGCGCGTGTCGAGGCGGATCGAATTAGAAATTTATAAACTGAAGCTACCTAAACTAACTTATAGCATAGGCAACCCAGGTCGAACCCAAAGACCATTTTAGTATGATGTTATCAATGATATTAGGAGCTAAATTTTGGGGGGGGGGGAGGTTGGTAGAGATGAAACTAAGCTAAACTACATTAAAATAGAAACTAAAACTACAACTAACACATGCAACTAGCCAAGGAAACTAGCCAAACTTGAGACCAATGCTTCCTAGATCACTAAACATGCATTCAATTGTTGTTGACTATAACAAGAGGCCTTGAAATGATTAATAAACCTATCCTAAGCAGCATAGATTCAGCCAGCAAAATAATCCATCAAAAGCTTGATAAAATTGCTTAGTTTTCCTATCCTCTTCCTAAGGTGATCATTAAGCA
>JANHAO010013501.1:0-15859 GCA_026873985.1 Saraca asoca
TATATCTATTTCACAGAATGTATAGTCCAGGATGCAATAGAACTCAATCAAATTGGTCTAGGGCACCCATCCAGACTAACATATACGCCTCAATAGAAAGGCAGAACATAAGAAAAATAGGGGGCTTATCTAAGATACCCATCAAGTCATTCAATGAGCAAGGAAGAAAGACTTCCCATGTCTTAAATAAAGTTAGCCTAGTCTTACCGAAGAGTCCAGAAGAAGTCCCAACCACTTTTTCATTAATTGTTTTGAAAGAAAACGAGGCTGACAAGCTAATAGTTACGAAGCATGTATGGCCTGGGAAAATGAAGCGACAGGTTGACTATAGACTTCGACTACATGGTAATCCACAAAGGAAGACTATGCTAGCAAGTTACAACTACTAGTCCATGAAGCGAACTGAAAGTTGGGGGGCTTATGTTATTGATAAATTTCAATACCATGAAGTGGGCTAGTAAAGGCATAATAAAAGCCAAGCCAAGCAAGGAAGCTTAGCTCACCTGATTATGAGGTTGCTAAGCAGAGTCTCTAGCTCGTTAAAGAAATAAGTCCTAGCTCGCCTACAACCCGAGCTCACCAATTGTTCAAGCTTAATATTGCTGGTCAGCAACAACCCTAGCACATGAGCTCTGACTCGCAAGACGCAATGCCTCACCTAGTTAGAAGCCCACTGAGGTTGAGCATAAAGCCAACACCAGACAACTTGCAGTGCCCAACTGCAAAGAGAAGCCCAAAGGGGCCCACTTGCAAAAAGTAACCTGTAGAAGCCATTTTGCAATAGTATAGACGGTCTTGTATATTTAATATTTGATATAACAGAAATATAACTTGTAAATTTACATTTGTAACTTTCCAGCCTCTATAAATAAGAGGGGGAAGATCACTACAAAAAGGACGAAGGTTAATATACTGTAACTCTGCTAAAATTTCTCCAAAAGTAATAAAATCCATCGTGGATGTAGGGACCGATACCATTTTATTTTGGCTGAACCACATTAAAAATTCTTTTGCCTTCTGGTTATTCTTCCTCTCCATCCCTGCACCCTTTTATCCTATACAATCGGATTATAGATTGAGTCCAAAAGAACCCCTCAAATTGGCTAGATTTGGACCAAACTGAAATCCACCATCAACAGGGAGTTGTTAGATAACAATTAAATTTTGTGTCTAACATAATGACATCTTTATATTATAATACAAAATGAGAAAAAATAATCACAAATTTTTATAGGTTATAAAATCTTAATAGTTATGGTTTATGATAATTAAAATAGTTGTTATATATAGCTGATAGAATAAGCATACTTCAAAATTTCAATTTCTTTTCTTCCTTAATTATAATTTTTGTTAACAAAATATTTTTAACACAAAAATAAGCTATTATAATTCATATATATATCTTCTTGACATATTTGTATTCTTTAATATACTGCATAACTCGACACAAATAATCAAGCATGACATGAATGTATTTTTGTCCTTGCTTCCAAGTTGTTTCTCACTCTTTTTTGGCTACTATCATCAATTACCGATAGTTATTAATCTCCCATGAAATTTATTACATGAGAATATATTATAACTCAAAGAGGCATTTCTTATATGATTATCAAGAGATAGACAAGTATTAAAATGAAAATGACATGTTCAAATAATTGAGAATAAGGGATGAACATTTCCTATTAAACTTGGAGCGCTATCATCTTTTGTTACATTTGTAATTGAGAAATCCTTATTTATCCAAAACTTGAAATGACAATCCTATATTTGTTTTGTGACGTCATGATTGAGACTTGATTTTCTTATCCTAGGAAAAACTAACATCAAGTGTGCTCTATTGATATTATAGACCAAGAAAGCATATTTCCATGATGCTTCCACATGAAACAAACCCTTGCAAGAACATCATCATGAACTTTCGGATTCATCATCTGTATATACATCATTCGTAGACATAACGAATGTTGTAGGAAAGAAACACTTACTCTTCTCATCAATCCAAGCAATGGACCGACGTTGTCCAAACCATAAATCTAATTGGACCATGCGAGGAAAGTCAAAAATATACTCAGTGCCCCTCGAATGATCAGATCGATCTCCGGCACATCCTTTTCAAAAGTACACTGCAGCAATTCACCACATCTTTTAGGAAATCAACACAAAAACCTTCATGGCAGAACATAATCTGAGTTGGTTTAGCACTGCACTTGAAATTGGCTTGGTTTTGGGCCTTTAACTGTGCAACACATCTTTTGCAAAGTTGGTTGGAACAAATTTCCATGTTCATCTTCAAAATTGAAGCTAAAGACAGACACAATGAGAGCAAAATAACTATATCAAGTTATAGATACACAAACAACGTGACAGCAGAGTGAAAAAGTGTTGAATACTCAAATCTTATATAAGTGGTCTATGTTGTGAAAATGGTAAATTTATATGACTAAAGTACCATATGTTTCACTTGATAAGGCTATATACAATATATTTTCATTAACATGGTTGATTAAGGAAATGTTCAGTGTAGTATTTGGATGATCTAGAAACAATTTAATACTTCTATTTCATTTTACCATTCTTTTGGTTAAATTTTTTAGGATGTTTCCTAATCAATTATATACTTCTAAAATTGCAATCAATTAGTCTCTTGATAAAATCAATTACTAAATAGAGTAACATATTTTGAAAGTCTTCTAAAAATTAACTTAATGTATTTTTAATATAACACTATTTGATTCATCTATAATCAATTTTCCAAAATTTTTAAACTACTTTGTAATCAATTATTATTTGTTCGGTATCTACGATGTACCGATAATTCATATAACAGCCGTGTTTACGTGTCGGAAACGTTTCCAACATCGATACGAAACGTGTCGCAGCCGTATCCGTAATTTTAAAAAGTTCAGACACGTATTCTCTATTTCAACACTCCTGTCAAGTTCGATTTTCAACTTATTATTTGTTATGCCCTGTTATTTAATATTATGAGTACTTATTTTTATATAAAATAATAATAATTATAATATATATTTATAAATAAACATAATATTTTTTAATATTTACAAATGTACCCTTATATTTTTATTATTTACGTGTATCCTTCACGTATCGGTGTCCTATATTTTTTGAAAATGCCGTATCCCCGTATCAATATCCGTGTTTCCTCGTGTTCGTGAGTCGATGTCCGTGCAACATAGTTCGGTATAATACTGATGTCAAAGAAATTTTGTACCCTAGACCTTTTGCAATTCAAGTTAATAAAATCAATTCTCAATTGATATTATTAAACATAAAATAGATTTCTTTATAATTGTTTCAAAATTTAATTACTAATAATTGATAATACTAAAAAATAATTCTCTCATTTATATACCAAATGATCTTCAAATAATAATAAGGATTGTTTTAATTTGGTTTGGTAAGACTATTTTATTGTGATTATTAGCGGGAACGTAGATTTAAAAACATCAAGTAAATAAAAAAATATTGAAAGAGGCATGATTGTACAAACTATTGCATTTGCTAAAATGACTTGAGGCCTATGCTCGAGGGGATTTGAATAATGCAAATATTTAATAGACCTACCTTATTTGTTGATTTCAATGGTCCAAAGAAAAATAATTAATAGCGAGGAACGAATATATAAATATATATATATATATATATATTGCAACTAGACAAAAGATACATTTGTTTTTTATATCAATTTTCTTTATTATTGAGAAAGATCGGTATTTACTTTACTACATTGACATCAATTTTGGATGATTTAGAAACAATTTAATACTCATAATTAATTATATTGTTCTTTTTAGAATTTTGACTAAATTCTGGAAGGTATATAATTAATTATATGCCTCAAAATTGCAATCAATTAAACTCATGGTAAAATCAGTTACTAAACGAGGTAACATATTTTAAAACAAATTAACTCATGGTAATATCAATTACTAAATAAAGTAACATATTTTAAAACATTTATGAAAACTTAATGTATGATTGCTACAGTACTTCTTTGATTAATCAACAACCAATTTTTAGTAATCTATGTACTAATTTATAATTTATTATTATTTGTATGATATAATGGTGTCAACAGTCAAGGAAATTTAAACCTAAAACTTTTTGTGATTGCAATCCAGGTTAATAAAATAAATTCTTAATTATATTATTAAACATAACATAGATTCTCTCTTATATGAACGGAAAAAAATAAATTATTAACAATTAATAATATTCAAAATCAATTCTCTCACTTGTACATTAAACAAGCCCTCAATGTTAATCAGGGTTGTTTTTGATCATTTGATAAGATATTTTAACGTGAATATTAGTAAGAACATAGATTTAAAACATCAAGTCAATTATAAATATGGAAAAACGTATGATTGCATGAATTGTTGTATTTGTTAAAATGACTTTCAGTCTACGTACTTCAGAATATTTGAATAATGTGAAGTATTTAATGGACCTACCTTATTTATTGATTTCTTTAGTCCAAAGGAAAATGAAAAAACAATGAAGAACGTATATGCATATATTTTATAGGCGGATAAAATATGCATGTATTTGTTGTTTGATATCAATTTTCTTTATTGTTAAGAAAGATTTCTAGTTACTTTACTAAATAAGATCAATTTTAGATAATTTATAAGTAATTTAAGTCATAATTATTTTTATCCTTTTTTAGAATGTTTGGTTAAATTCTTGAAGATATTTCATAATCAATTATACGTCTCAAAATTGCAATTAATTAGATTCTTGATAAAATCATTTTCCAAATATTGAAACATATTTTGAAACACTTCTAAAAACTTAATGTATGATTGGTATGAGGATTTTTTTACTCATGTATAATCAACTTTCCAAAATCTTTATACAAGTTTATAATCTATTATTATTTTGGTACAACGGTATCAAGAAAATTAATTTGATTCTAATAATACCTTCTGTAACCCAAGTTAGTAAAATAAATTCTCAATTATATAATTAAACATAAATTAGATTCTTTATTATAATATTTATTTTAAAATTAATTACCAAGTATTAATAATAGTCAAAATCAATTCTCTCATTTATACATCAAACAGGCCCTCTTTTTTGTTTTTAATTATTTGGTAAGATTATTTTAATATGAATAGTGACGAATCCATTCTTATCGTTGGAGGGGTAATTGTGCCCACAATTTTTTTTTTTTAACTCGTATCTATACACTAACGTTGCATGTTGTCCCATGATTTATATAAAATTGTTTCCATAAATTATTTTTATATCAATTAAGAGAGAAAAATTTTATTTTATGCAAGTGTAAAACGAGAAATTTCACTTGTTATATATTCCAACAGACACATGAAAGGAAATATTAAAATATAACATTTATTTTAATTTAAATAATTAAAATTTTATAATAATTTAAATATTTATTTGTGTAAGTAAATATTTTCCCCTGAACCAAAATTTCTAGATTTGCCATTAAATGTGAATATTTGTGTGAACATAGATTTAAAACATCAAATCATTTGGAAATGTTGAAAGACACATGATTGTATAAATTGATAGTGCTAAAACATCAATAAAGAGTGAATTGGAGTAAAAAATAATTCAAAACCTTTTAAAGATTTTCTTTTAATTTTTCTAAAAAGAACAAATTCTAGTTCGCAAAGAGTAAACAAAATGTGCAGTTCAAAAATAACAAGTAGCTTTCCAAACAGCAAGTAAAAGAGCATAAAGTAAAGAGTAGAGTAGAGAAGATACAACCAATGTATAAAAATTTGATAGTCCAAAAAAAATGCCTTTTAGATCTATTTTTCTTTCTAAATATTAAATGAGTACTTGAGGGTTA
Organism: Saraca asoca; assembly: GCA_026873985.1. Taxonomy (NCBI): domain Eukaryota; kingdom Viridiplantae; phylum Streptophyta; class Magnoliopsida; order Fabales; family Fabaceae; genus Saraca; species Saraca asoca. The sequence continues at coordinate 5,843 of JANHAO010013501.1, forward strand.
TCTACTAGCACTTTGTTTATGACCATTTTTCAACCTTATGCACTTGATCTTCTTAGACTCAAGTAATTTCACCTTTCAACTTGAGGATTTTTTAGTTTCATGCCAAAACAACAATTCCCTAACTTTCAACAATTCTACAAATGTTTCCCTCACTCAATTCTAAGTTAGTGAATCAAATACATTCACAGATAAAACGAATTTTTTTTCTTAAACTCTCACTTAGAGTAAATATGCATTAAGAATAATTTCTATTAAGAATAGCATAAGAAGATTAGAGAAAAAGTTTGAAGCTCAAGATGTTCCTATATGATGGTGTACTTTCTTGAAGAGAAAAAGGCTTCTATTTATAGATGAAGCCAAGGAGAAATAGTCCACTTGTAGTCCAGTAGATTTCTAGCTATTAATTAAGGCACTGTCAAATAGCTAGCATAGTGTTATCCATTCGCAAAAATCAAAGGAAACAACTTCTACTTACTCTTTCTGGTTTCAACAACTAGTACAAGTGTGATATTGCATAAACCAAATTGTATTCTACAGAAAACATGTCAATACAATAGCATATTCAAAAATATAGTTCTTATGTGACTACTGTAATATCACTATCATAGTTTTGCAAAGAGTAGCTTTTTCATTTTGCCCATTTTTTAAATTTTCATGGAGAACAAGTTTTACAACCATATAAAACATGTTAAAAACTTTAAAATACCATTGTAAAACCTATATATATATATCTGTCACAACACATAGACAACATATTTAACATGATTTCTTTCAAGATTAAATTAAAAAGACATATTCAACTAAGGCTTTTTTTCTTATGCAAATCAATCAAACAAGATCATCATTAAAACTTATAAATACTTGGAAATATTATACCATAAGGGGTTTTTTCAATCTCCACCTTTTTGATGATGATAACTTGCATAAGAAAAACAAGTTAGAATAAAAGACAAGGGATAAGAAGCACTGAAGCTTAATAGTTTGGGTTGTCTTCTTGTGTAGTCTTCATTATTTTTAGCTTGAATGTTTTTCCATGCTTATGCCTTGTATTGTCTTTTTGTTCTCAAAAACTTGTATTTTCTCATATTTTTCTCCCCTTATGATATCATCAAAACACCTGAAAAGATAAGTTAGCAATAAATGACATAAGCATATATTTAATGAATAAACATTAAAGACCATGATGAGGCATAAATACAATTATACCTAATAATTTTATAAAATATGGCAGCAAGTGCATGAAACTATTAATCTTCTAATAATAATCAATCATATAACATATTAAATGACAACTAACTCTTATGTTGTAAATTAACAATCATTGTTGCAAGATTGATCATTATAAAAAGTAATGAAGCAAGAAGTTATTTAATAAGTGCACTTTCAAAAGTAAAATCCTAAGTACTATATGTAATAAATGCATATGTAAAAAGTGCATAAAATCCTAAGAACACATGAGAAAAGGCCAAGCCTATAGCTAAGTCTAAGGAAAAGGAGCCAAGGCATCCCTGATTTGTTGCATTATCACATTAGGCATAGAGGTAATTTGTTGTTGTATTTCTTGAAATTCCATAACCATACGATTCTTCCAAGCAATTAAATCTTCCTTTAAGCTCAGGACTTTAATTTCTATCCACCCTACACGAGTTTTCAAGGGATTCATAACATGACTAGCTTCATTCACGTTACTTGTCTCAATTAAAGTGTATTGATCATGGATAAATACCGATAACAAGAAGAGGTACTTAAGGTTTGAGAGGCTAACTTGAAATATTAATATTTGGAAAAAGATCATGCATATCAACCATAGTAGATAGTGTATAATACAAACCTCTAGAATAATCTTAAAGCACTAGGAATTCAAAAATTTTTGGCTAACTAAGTGGCTTACTGTTGCTTGATAATTTCCAGTGTAGAGAAGCTTAAAGATTGGTTCTTAGACAAGTCTTGAAGGGGTATGGGTGTAAGATTCATGGGAGATGTCTTGGGAAGATCAAAGAGCTCTTGAAAGTAGGGACTTGCACTTGAGGGCAACTTGCTCTTTTGGTGAAAAGACTTCATATCACTTTACTTCCACTTGTTCCTTATCATTTTGCTTAGGAACTTCATCTTCCCTAACCATATCTTGCTTCACTTTTGCACTTTCATCACTAAGTTCATTATGAGTCAGAATAGGCAAGTCATACAGAGTTTCAACTTTAAGGTTAACACTTCCAGTGGATTTGGATTATAAGCCTAGAATCTCAGTTTTGAAAGCCATTTCTTCATCTTCTTTTATGACTTTTGATAGAGTGAAAGCCATATGTTTATTAATCATTACATCTAATTCTAGATCATGTTAGGGAATAGATTGCTCCTTCTTAAAATGTGCTTCATTTTCATTCAAATTAGTTTGCTCCCCCTTGGATGGTGTAACTTTCTCAAAAATATTAACTTAATTTTTATAAATTTGGATTACAAGATATTGGGATAAAGTGTTTGTGGATTCTAGTGTTGATTGGGTTCGATTTGGGACTTGAACAAAGGCTGAATCATATTGTGCTTGCTATGGATAAGGCTTATCAATGAAATCATTGACTTCATTTTCATCTTGAATTAGTTACTTGCTCTTTAAAAGTGGAACAACTCCACTTTGAAGTCTTATGGATCTCCTTAAACAGGAAACATCTTCAACACTTCTACTTACCCTTTTTAAGAGATTTTGCAAATTCTTTAAGCTTTCATTCCTTTTTCTTTTTTTTTTTTTGTCAGCTTTCTCCTTACCTTTGCCCCAGTCTTCAAAATATCTTTTTAGGATAAAAACTTCAAAGAATGTGATATTCTTAGCTTTAGGAGTAGAAGAAGTAGGATCAACATCTTAAGTGAACACAAAATCATTCAAAGTTTTCATAGAATCAGTGAAGTTTGAATTTGACTGCTTGCTCTTTTTAGGTGAAACAACATGTTAAGATTCAAAATCAACCAATAACTTCCTTTGAACACTATGTTTCTTTGCTAAGTAGTATTTAGGATTAATCACTTTTCTTTTTCTAATAATAGACTTTGGGGCATCTTTTTTTAGAAAACTTGATTCCTCATAGCCATGTAGCATTCAAAGTGTTTTAGGAAGTGAACATTATTCCTTTTTTTTTTCCCTTAAATTACTACTAAAATATTTACAAATTTTGGTAATGAAAAATCCATAAAGGAAAGGTACATGATTCTTGTTTCTCAGATATATAAGATGATGCATAAGCTTATAACCATTTTCAATAGTCCGGAACATAAACAATCCAATGTTTAACAAGAAAAGAGGTACTCTGATTATTAGAGACAACTTTCATCCATTTATTAGCATTTTACTGTTCAATTTGCCTTTCTTTGATGTCACACAATGGCCATTATTTGGAATCTTCAAAATTTTGTCAAAAAGTTTTGCGATGAGAGTGACTTCTCTTCCATTTACAAAAATCACAATGCTTGAATCACTTCTTTCTAAGTTGATGTTTGCATAGAACAACCGAGTGTATCAATTGTACATTTAAACATCATACTTGAGCAATTTTTCCCAATCTTGCTTTTTTAGCCAAGTAACACAGTTTAGTTGCTCTTTTTTAGGAGAACTTATCTAACAATATCGCGGGTTATACACTTTCTCTTTGAAAATTGGTAAATGTATTGGCCTTTGGCTTCTAAAGAATGGGTTGGAAAAAGTAAGGAGTTTGATTTGGGAAGCCACGGGTAAGTTTGAGTGAGATTCGGCTAAGGTAAGAGCATAAGTTTTATAGATAGAGAAGTTAGGGTTTTAGAATTAGGCAAATGGAATTCTAAGTGGATTTTTTTTTTATGTGAGGCAAATTTAGGTGAGAGTGTAGCATGAAAACATGAAATAAAGAAAGAAATTGTGAAAAGAATCAAAGAAAAAAAATAGTTATGGTGGTTTAGTTTGAAAATGACAAAGAAAAATAAGGAAGACAATGAATAGGATTTTTTATTTTTGAAAAATTTTCACAAAAATGGTAATGTGCCTTTTCACAAACCTTTTGAGATAGGACAAAACCAAATTAAAAGGAAGTTATAAGCAATTGAATTCAAACTATAAACTGATTTTAAAACACTAAAAAGATAGTTGGGTTTTAAGGAAAACATTAAAATAATTTAGTTTGAAAGAAAACTAATCCAATTTTGAAAACAATGTTATTTTGAAGAAAGAGATTAGTTATTCTTTTTAAAAAAAATTGTAAAATAGTTTTATTGCAAAATAACTTAAAAAAATTATTAAAAAAATAGCTATAATTATTTTCTAATGCTTTATAATAAAGATCATACATATATATACATATGTTTGAAAATATTTAAATAAAATATTTGTGAACAACTTTTAATAACTAATCAAATTATAAAAAGAAAGGAAAAAAGTTTAATTTTTTAAAATAGACAAATGAGGTCAAAATTTTAAACATAAAAAGGAAAAAACCTTGGAACAAAGAAATAAATTTAAAATAATGTAAACTTTGAAAATATAAGTTTTAAAAAGATAAGGTTTAAAGAGAACATAGATTACCATGCACACATAGTTTAATCAGACAAAAGTTAGTCTAAGCATTTAATACATCTAATGTGTGTCAACCATAAGACAAAAAATGTGATTGAACCATTGACTCTTAAACTTTTGTACCCATTTAATCTTTTTTTTTTTTTTTTGAAAAGAGCAAATGGCTTGCTCTTTTTTCATAGTTTCAAATTTTTTTAAAAAAGACTATTATATATGAAATGTATGTAATGCATTAGCATAAGATAGGCATATAAAAGCTTAAAAATCATAGTGTGACATTTTTAATTCATAATTAATTAAGATTAATTGTTCTAAATTCTTTTTTTATAAACAAAATTGATATCCGTTGAAAGATTTTGTAAAAATATCCGTTGACACAAGTTTTTATCCAAAAAAATAATATAGAAAAATAAAATAAACAAGTATCAAAATTGTTATTTTATCCAAAAGAAAAAAAAAAGGAAAAGTTCATAAAAGAAAGATGATCAAGGTGCATACTAGTAAATTCATTTTTTTTTCTTTTCTACTTGCAACTTGTTCCTCTTATACCCCCATTTTGTCACTTTTTCTCCTTGTTTCTCCCATTTTCCCATGCACTTTCAGTTGACACATGATTGGATCTTATCATTGTAGTTTTGCATTCCCAAATAATTTTGTTGTTGAAGATAAGATCTAGTATTTTTTTATTAGTAGTTCAATGGACCTCACATAACATTTAATCATTAAGATTTGTTCTTGATATGTAAGGGGGCAAATTTTCTCTCTATAAGAAGAGATGTAGAAAACAGAAAGGGAGAAGACTTCCTAATTGCAAAAACTTCTATTACATTAGAAAGCCTAAACTCTCTTCCAAATTTTAACGCCTTTTTACCCATTCTTGTTACTTCACCTTTAAATATCAAAATAAAATTCAGAGACATCTAAGGTCCAAAATAAATTGGTATTCTCTCATTTTTCTACCAATTCTTATACACATAAGCATAGAAAAGTGTAAATTTTTTATTTATGTATTTTTGCATGAGAAATATATGTGTGAAGCATTGTCTTAAAAAAAGAGAAAGATCAATAGTAAAGACAAAATGTTCTAATATAGGTGAAAAAAAGGAGAGTATAAAAAAAAAGGAGAAAAGAGAAACAAATCACAAATGAAAAGAGAGGAAATGAAGTTAAAACTTAGCAAAAAAGAATAAGAGTGTCTACTATCTGATTATCCTCTTGAGGAATATGGTTATCCTATTGAAGTCAAAATACCCGTCTTAAGAGTTCTGATGGAAACACGATTGGAAAAATTCAAGTGGGTTCAGGCTCAGTATGACTACTTAAACGTTATTGAAGGAAAAATATTAATTGCATTGTGTCATGATCAATTCTACCAAAAAAGGTTGATAAAGGCATATGCTAAAAGGTGCAACCCCATCACTTTCAATAAAAGGACTTAGTATTGAAAATGATGCTACCAATCTAAAAGGATTTTCAAAAAATATGGATTCTTAATTATGAGTGGCCTTACATTGTGAAAAAGGCTTTTTCTGGTGAAACATTGATCCAAATGGACATAGATAATGAAGAATTACCACAACCTATCAATTATCAATCTTTCATCTTTGTTTCAACAACAGCATCCATTATTATTTGATTCCTTTTTCCCTTAATCATGCATCTTTATGCTAAGTATGTGATAGAACACTAAAGACCTTTTTACTTATCCGAATGCATCTAAAATCACATAGTGGAGCAAATAAAGTAAACATGGTCAAGTTGAAACTTATAATAAATGAAAAAATAACAATGAAATGTTCTCACCCTAGCATATAAGGTAGCATTTGATGGTGAAAGATTTAGATGAACATGATTGAAAAACTAAGATTTAGTATTGTTTATATATGACCATGCTAAAAAAAAAATCTTCCAAAAGGGTGCAAATGAAGTTTCCTTGAACTTAGACTTTGTTTTCTCATACACCACACTGAGCATGTTTGCATTAAGGTATTTTTGGGCAATTTACGTCATTGTTGTTAAATTGAACCTAATTAAGTTGGGTCAAGTTTGTGTCAATTCAGGTCATTTATCTTGTGGTTAAATCGAATTAGTCAAGTTAGACTAAGCCTATGACAACAAGAGTTATCTAGTGTTCTCTTTGTTAAATCAAACCCAACCAAGCTAGTTTAAGTCTATGAAAAGAGGGTCTTTTACATGTCCATTATTGAACTAAATCCAACATTGGCAGGTTGAACCTCAATTATTTCCTTGATACCTTTCTCCCAATCATTGAAGATTTTTTTTTCTCTCTCTCTTTGAATCTTTATCACTTCTTCTCCAATTATTTTGATTGTTTCTCTATTTATCTTTCATCCTCTACTATTCCTTGTCCAACCTATCTCTCTCCTTGATTCCTTGCTTCCATCTTCCTTCAATCTATTTGATCTTGGTTCAAGTTGCGACTTGATTACCATTATTTTTCTTGCTCCTTATTGCTAAAAGTGATTGGAATACCTGAAAAAAAAACATTGTATGCTATCGAGAATCAAAACTAAAAAGGAAAAACAAATCTTCACAAACCTTGAGGAGTTTATCCACATTCTTAGGAGAGCTTACCTTTTGTAATATGATTAGGTTGCAAATATGTGATTTGTCTATTCTAGCCATTCTCCTTGTCATTATAGTTTTGTTTGAAAATATATTATGTTTTTTTTTTTTCATGTTACCTAAAGAATCATGATCTTTGCCCCTAGTTAGTAGTTAATCAGTAGGGGAAACTCTTTTTTTTTTTTTTTGAAGAATGTATGAAAGAATCTTATAAATAGTTATGTATGATTATTATTTACTTGTTCCTACATCTTGTCCTTTATAAGTTCTACATTTGGTCTGAGGGAGATCCCTTTTTGACAATATTATTTACCAATTACATGCCCGAAATCAGAGTGTGGTACTGGGATTGTTTACTTTTCTCACTATTAAATCGAACCCATTCAAGTTGGGTCGAGCCTATGTCAATACCGATCATTTACTTTCATGTTATTAAATCAAAACTAGTCAAGCTGGACTGAGCTTGTGTTAGTCTATGTCATTTACTCTTTTATTATTAAATTAAACCCAATCAAGCTAGGTCAAGCCTGCGTCAATCCAATTCATCTATTTTGCTCATCACTAATTCAAACCTAGCCAAACTGGTTCAAACAAGCATTAATCCAATATGTTTATCTTCTTGTCATTAAATCGAATACATAATACTCAAGTTGAGCCCATAAAAAAAATGAAAAAAGGGATCTTTTATATTCCTGTTATTAAATCAAATATGCATTGGTGAGACCAATCTCAATTATTTCTCTCTTCCTATTCTCCTTGCATGCCAAGGATGTGTTCTTTATTTGACCTTCTATATCTATTAGCCCCCTAAATTCTTCTTCAATTATCTCGATTTCCCTCTTTTTCTTTCTCTATTTCTCTTTATCTTTTAACCTCTCTCGCCTAATCTCCATTTCTTCCTTTCTTTCTCCTCATACCATGCTATTTTCCTCAACTATCGTCCATTCCTACCTCTAGATCCCCACTGCATCATGTTGCTATACTATAGAGATGATAGCTTTCCTTGCGAAACTTGCTAGCCTTATTTCAAGGGAATTTGACAGCAAAAATTTGCATACATGTAAGTTATGTGTTCTGGCCTTTTTTTTTTCTCATTATGATTATAGTCTTGTCATTAATTTGTAACCAAGTGCATTATAACAAGTTCTTATGGTTAGTATTGGATCAATAAGGAAAATTCTATATTTTTCTTTAGAATAAATTTTTTAAAAAAAGAATCAAAGAATCAAATGAAAATCACATGAATGATTTTGTGATTATGTTATGTATAAGTTATATGACAGCCTTGTAGGAAGTTGCACCATAATAGTTTTGTGTGCTGGTTACATACCCTGAATTAGGGCGTAGCATAGGATTGTTTACTTTTTTAGTTGTTAATTTGAACCCAATCAAGTTAGGTTGAGCTTGCATTAATTCAGGTTATTTATTTTTCTCATTATTACATTAAACCTAGTTAAGTTGAGTCGAGCCTGCGTCAATTCAAGTTATGCACTTTTCTCATCATTAGCACAAACTCACCCAAGTTGGATGAACTTGCATCAATTTAGGTCATTAACCTTTTTCATTATTGACTTAAGCTTAGTTGAATTCAGTTTTCTCATCTTACCTATGTCAGTGACAACACCTTTGCTTACTTCCTAATTCTAGAAAGATGAGCAAAGGGAGGTAGTTGTTGACACCATTTTTTGTCCAAAAAATAATAATAGAAAATAAAAATAAAAAAATATATGTATAAAACTATTATTTTACCTAAAAGAAAAAGGGTAAAAATGCGGAATGATCAATGTGCAGACTAGTAAATTCTTTTTTTTGCTTTTTTCCAATTGCAACTTGGTTTTCTTGTATACTATTTCTTCACTTATTTTCTTTGTTTCCCCCACTTTTCTATGCATTTAGGTTGACACATGATTAGATCTTACCACTATTATTTTTTACTTCCAAATAATTTTACTGTTGAATATAAGATCTGATATTTTTTTTTTACTATCAGTTCAATGTAGGTCACATAGCCTTTAATCATTACAATTTATTCTTAATCCATAATAGGGAAAATTTTCTCTTTATAATAAGAGATGTAAAAACCAGAAAGGGAAATGATTTCCTGATTGCAACCTTTATTGCCTTAGAAATTCCTAACTCTCTTCCAAATTCTAACGCCTTTGTATCCACTTTTGCTACTTCACCTCTAAATATATAAAAAAAGAATTTAGAGTCATCCACACAAGCACTCTAGGCATCCAAAATAAATTGGTATTCTCTCAATTTTCCATCAATTCTTTATGCATAAGTATAGAAAAGTATAAATTATTTATTTATGTATTTTTGCATAATGAATATACGTGTGAAACATTGTCTCAAAAAAAAAAGAGGGAGATCAATAGAAAAGTCAACATATTTCTAGTATAGTGAAAAAAAGGAAAATATAAAAAAAAAAAGAAAAGGAAAAGTGAGAAACAAATCACAGATGAAGAGAAAGGAAATGAAGTCAAAACTTAATAAAAAGAATACAGAGTGAAAAGATCTGATCTTATGTTAGTTTTCAAGTTTATCCATGTAACTCTAAAAAAGGAAAAACATTTTGTTCATGATTGAAAGAGAGCGAGATAGATAAGGGCTTTTAGTAATGAAGAGTTTTGTTCAAATGAAAGAAGAAGAAATGTGGTGGTTGTGGAAATATTGTAAGATTAGGTGCAGCCAAGCAAGGGAAATTTCAAAAAATTTTCTTCAGAAGACCCTCTGTTGGCCGAACCCAATCCCCAAAAATCCCTTTGTGTAGAGGTTTCAATCAAATAAATACAAGAGAGAATTAAATCAACCTTTAATCCTGCTCCTTGCACAGCGGAAGTCTTTGATTTCTCCGGTCACTTTAGGAGTCCACGCGTCCTCCCTCCACCGGT
>JANHAO010013502.1:0-15824 GCA_026873985.1 Saraca asoca
ATTTCAGGGATCCTTATTATGATTAACAACAATTGAATGAATATTTAGTGATCTAGGAAGCATTGATCTCAAGTTGATTCCCTTGTCTAGTTGCTTGTTGTTATTATTTTTGTTTTTGTTAGTGTAGTTAATTTAGTGTAATTTCTGTTAGTTTTAATTCTGCCAAACCCCCCCCCCCCCAATTCAGCTCCTAATATCATTGATATTATCATCCTAAAATGGTCCTTAGATTCGACCTAGGTTGCCTATGCTACAAGTTAGTTTAGGTAGCTTTAGTTTATAAATTTCTAGTTTGACAGCTTCGACACGGACAATCAATAGTTAGCAAAAATAAGGATAGATAGGAAGAAATGAAAGATCATATATGAAAGTTTTAGAAATGATTGTGATTACGTTTTTAAAAGGCATATGAAAATACGTTTTCCATTATATATATATTATGTATGTCTATGCATATATGTACATGTATGACCAAAAGAATTTTCAACCCAAAGTTGGGTTTGTGTTATGCTGGTTGAGTGATTATACTGACCCCTCTCATTAACATCCTCTCATTAACATCTTTTTAGGTTAATGAGTCTTATAGGAGTTATCTCAATTAGGAGATACTTTAGGATATTGCATGTGATTGGATTCAAGTACGTGCCCCCTTGATTTACTTTTGTTAGTTAGTGTTCATCTAGCCATACATTAGGTCCTCAGATATGAAAGTGGTTTTATGAAAAAGATTTTATTTTAATTTTAAAAGTTATCTATTTAAAGAAAATATTTTCATAACAATTATGAATATCATGAATTTTTCTAAAAGCCATAAAGAACCATTTTTTGCATTTATTTTCATGATTTCAAAAGATTAACCTCTCATTTGGAATCATAAGAAAATGAGATGTCAATTAATTTGGAATTAGTTTCATGAATAAAATTATTCATGAATCTAAATTCAAATAAATTGAATTCTAGTTTTTTTGTCACTTGAAATGAGGGGTAAAACAATTTTAGTGAAGTTATGCTTAAGGTTTTGCAAATCACTATAAGGTGATTTGTGCCAATTACACATCTAGATTTCAGGATGTGACATAATCAATAGCGATAGATGGTGGTGGGCGATGATCAATGTGGTGGGTGATGGTGGGTTAAAGTGACAATAACTTCATGAAGTGAGAAAAGGAAAGAGAGAGAAGTATTTTTTTTGTTTCTAGTGGATAACGTAATTTGAAACCTTAGACAAAAGAAGTGTTTCAAATGGGAGAATTCATTAGAGTTAAGTAATAGTAACATATTCCACTACATGCAAACCAAATACTCAGTAAGAGAATTAGTTCTTTAGTTTTGCTTTCAATCTTTTAAAATTCTCTAACCAAATAGCTAGAGTTTATATTTAATGTACTAAGAACTTTTTATTGATGATTGAAAAAGTGCCATAGTAATATATTCATTAAATTTTTATAAGAATTAAATTGTTTTATATATACCATTTTAATACATAATGTTATATGTATATTTTGGTACAAGAGAAAATGGGCTAGCGAGGCCCTAGATGGAGACGAAGTCCAAACAAGAGGTAATTTGCAAAAGTTCATTCTGTCTTGTACATTTAATGTGTAATGTAATAGAATTACAACTTGTAAAATTACATCTGTAACCTCCCAACCTTTATAAATAGGAGGAGGGAAACTGTTGTAAGCAAGCTAAGATAGCTATACTGAAACTCTGTAGAATTTTCTTCAAAGCAATAGTACTACTGTGGATGAAAGGTACGACACTACCCGGATTTGGTCGAATCATGTTAAAAATCTTCTTGTTTTCATCTGGCTTTCCCCTCCTCCCTTAGGTTTTCTATCATTGCTTCACATTTGCTCAACTAGAGTGTAGCTTGAGTCCAAAAGAACTTCTTCAGTTGGCTGGATTTAGGCAGAACCAAAATCCACTATCAATATTTCAGGTGTAGTCTATGAGGAGTCATCTACATTTAGGTTGATTCCCTGCATTTAAGTTCATCCTTTGTTCGATCATAATGACCAAAGGAAAAGTTGTTAGAAAGTTTCAGGCTGTTAATAGTCAGCTTGAAGGCCATATAACAAGTTCTTCTACCGCTAGAGTTGCCAATGATTTGCTCCCTTTAGTTCATCGCCAGCCTCATGCCATTGTTCCCAAGGTCGGTGAAGTACAAACATGGCTCCAGTGCTAAGAAGTGCTAGAGGATTTAGTAAGAAGGATGGCGAAAGCATTTCAAATGCTGGCCCAAGCGCAAGCTCAAGGTTTGCAAAGGCAAGCCAAGGTCATCACACCCAGAAATGTTCACCAATAGCGGCAGGTTGAAAGCTTAAATAGAGTTAATCAGGAATACACTTCTGGTCATCGCATGAGTAGCCAGGAAGATAGGAGGAGCCGTCAGGCTTTTAGCCAGCAGTCTGGGGGCTGACCATGTTGGTAGAAGAGTTGCTTTAAAGGGTGAAATAGTTAGAGACATGCCCCCAAGCTTAAGATAATTGAAGTCGTCTAGAGGAACAAACTCTTTTCTTTAAAGAAGTTGATATGAAACCTCTTCCCTACAAACTCAAAATTCTTGCCATTCCATTGTATAATGGGGATAGTGACCCATGTGACCACCTGGATATATTCAACGCCCAGATGGATCTCCAAATGAATAATCCCCTAATCAAGTGCCGAGTTTTCCTTACCACTTTAGGGGATATCCCTCAGATGTGGTTTAGGGACTTCCTAGCTCACAGCATTGGCAGATAGGAGGATTGCTAGGAAAAATTCCTTATACAATACAAAGCGGTTAGGAGGCAGCTCATGCCCCTATCATCTTGCTACAATATTTCAACATAAGTATGAGCCGTTGAAGGATTACATTGCTCGATTCAAGTGTGAGATAAATAATGTGGAGAGACCCTTGGACAAAGTAATTCCGGCTGCAGTCTCAACAGGGCTTCGTAGGGATGAAAAGCTATTTAAAAGCCTGTATAAGTCCCCAGTTAGCGACCTAGGTGAATTTTATGAGAAGGTTTAAAGCAAATCAGGTGGGAGGAGGTTTTTGGTTTGCAGAAGCCTGAGGTGAGCAACTCAGGTCAGAATAGGAAGAGGAACAGTCATGGAGACGAAAAAGGCAACTCTAATTTCCTGCTCGTTAAGAGGAGTAGAGATGAATGATACCCACGTCCGCGTCATTATGATAGCTATAACATTCTATTAGAAGCTCAGGACAAGATCTTTGCAATGGAAAGGGATAAAGAGGATTTCAAAAAACCTTAACCCTTAAAGACTCCTAGCAAGTTTAGAAACAACCGGGGGAAATTTTGTATCTATCATAATGAGTTCGAGCATACCACCTCAAAATGTTGGGCACTGAGGGATGCTATTGAGGATCTCATCAAAAGAGTTCGCTTGTGAAACTACGTGGTGTAGCCTTGCAGGTAATGGCCTGAACAATCTCAGTGAGATCCTAAAAAAGAGCAGTCTCCCATAATGAGGACTATTTACTGAATTCTATGGTGTAATTGTGAAGCTTGTAAAAACACTCTGAATCTTTGTAATGATATTTAAATAAATTTTTTAGCAAGGGGTTGCACAAGAGGCAAGCACTTTCCTATCTAGCCACAAGATTAGCCACTCTCTTATTTGGGCATGAGATCACCCCGGCCACAAGATCGGCCACTCTCTTATTTGGGCATAAGATTGCCCCAGCCACAAGATCGGCCACTCTCTTATTTGGGCACAAGATTGCCCTGGCCACAAGATCAGCCACTCATTTGGGCATGAGATGACCCCGACCACAAGATAGGCCACTCTTGTTTAGGCACAAGATCACCTCGGCTACAAGATCGGCCATTCTCTTATTTGGGCACAAGATCGCCCTGAACACAAAAGATTGGCCACTCTTTTATTTGACCACAAGATCGGCCACCCATCAAATAATTAGGGATGCAGTTCCCTGTTAGTCACAGCTTCCATGCGACCTATGTAATTGAGGCACTTCATTGCCCAAATTCATTACGTATAAAAAAAAAATTAGATCGATTGATCATTTAAATATTTCATGACATTATTTATCCAACATTATTATAATTTGCAGGAATTCATATTATCATCTGTGATGGACAAGAATATTCAAAGTACAGTGCACCAACAATATAGAAGCAAAATTTATTCATTAAAGGAGCCTCAACGAGGTACATTTACATCAACAAAATTGAAATACAACGTAGTCTAGCTTATACACTGGAAGAAGGATTGATGCCCCGAGAGGGGCCCCAATTGGCAAAAGGGCCAACAAGCATGCTTGATTTCAACTCTTTCCCTTATTGCCCTCCTTAGTTTAGAACTCCATCCTAACTTTTCACCCAGTGCAGTAGATTCAGAGAGAACAAGCCGGAACAGATAGGAAGGGTAAACCCTATGGGGTAACTGTGAAGAAATAATCCAAGATCTGGGTGAGATTTTCCCTCATTCTCAAAAAAGGATGATTGCCTGAGAAGGCTTCCTATGCAGTAGACCATGCACATCTTTCTGGAAACAACTCTCCATCAGAAGAATGGGGGGCTCATATGAAGTTTCCATTAGAGTCCTGAAGAAGGAAGAAAGACTACCTTCATCTTCAATAGAAGCAAGCTGCTCTTACTGAAGAGTCAGGAGATCAATGCCCAACCACTTCCATTAAATGGCTCGGAAGAAAAATGAGGCAGGTTCATCTGTGGTAATGAGACATGTATAACATGGAGTATGGTCTGGAACAGATGAAACGATTGGCTGACCGGAGACTTTGACTACACAATAGCCTGTAAAGAAGGCTCTCTCTTGACAAGATTGTTCAACTCCTAGTTTGCGAAGCAAACTGAGAGTTAGGGGACTTATGTTATATGTGTATTTTGGTATGAGAGAAAATAGGCTAACAAGGCCCCAGACGAAGATGAAGCCCAAACAAGAGGTGTCCAGCTCATGTAGCTAGTGAGCTCAGTGAGCTCACTTCATGTGCTGATCATTGTTCTGTGTCGATCCGAAGGGACCCCAAGCCAAGAACAGTTTGCGAGACATGACACAATCGAAAAGCTCAATGCAATAAGGCACCAAACTAGCCCATGTTAGCTATCTGACCTAGTAGGCCAGCAAGGGGCCCACCCTACAGAAAGCAACCTATTGAAGCTAATTTGCAGAAGTTCATTCTGTCTTGTACATTTAATGTGTGATTTAATAGAATTATAACTTATAAGATTGCATCTGTAACCTCGCAACCTCTATAAATAGAAGGAGGGAAACCATTATAAGCAAGCTAAGATAACTATATTGAAACTCTGTAGAATTTTCTTCAAAGCAATAACACTATACCGTGGACGTAGGGTTCGGTACTACTCGGATTTGGTTGAACCAAATTAAAAATCTTCTTATTTTCATCTGGCTTTCCCCTCCTTCCTTAGGTTTTCTATCATTGCTTCACATTTGCTCAACCGGAATGTAGCTTGAGTCCAAAAGAACTTCTTCAATTGGCTGGATTTAGGCAGAACCAAAATTCATTGTTAATACATAAGAGTATGTATTTTAATAAGTACAAAATTTAGTGTGAAAACTCCTTTAAATTTTGTTCTTAAATTGGATTGAAAGTTTGCTATATGAATATCGCTGTGTCCTGAAATAAAGTGTCTAATTTGAGTTTTGAAACAATAGGAATAATTGATTTTAAAAGATACAATTGTGACTAATATAGCAATTTCTCTATTATAATTGATCTGAAACATAAATTCAGTTCATTTCTTTCTTTTAACTTACAATTTCTCTCGCTATATTGTATCAAAGCCACAAACCTATAGATGTGCTAATACGGATGGTTATAACCAATTGAATTATCAACTTTTTGTTCAGTTCCATCACAATCAAGGGCAAGAAAAGTTTGACCAAGTTGCTAAATTAACGTGTTGTACAATTGTCTTTGTCCTGAAAATTAATTTTTTTGTTCTTCAAAGAAACAATATTCAAATCCTTGTCCCTACCAGTTGTGACTAGGTTTCTGTCTCCTGATTTAACCTCATATATACTTTTGTTGATTGGTGCTGATAATAAGATGAAATCATTGGAAAAGGCTAAAGAGAGATCAGTAATATATACTGAGAAGAGAACAGAATGCAACAGAAAAAGCAAATTAGCCATATTTCATTGTTATATATGTGACTAAAGCACATACAACACAAAAACCCCCCACATTGATCAACAAGATATTCGAATGGAAAAGGCAAAAGAAAAACAGTATCAAACTCAGACACAGACAAAAACAGACACATCTCCGTCTACACATGATGCTCAAGAAACAGACCACAGGTAAAGTTTTGTTGAAAAATACGAGGCTTAATAAAAGTCCAGAAGAAGGGGGATGAAGAAAAGGTTGTGCAAATCAACGACATGCACATGATGTAAGCTCGTCATCCATACCAACACTGAGGAGAAGTTACATAATTGTAAAATATAATTAATCTTACTCGTGGCCACCAGGTGAGGTATGGTTATGTGTAGAGTCTGGTCCTCCTGGTGAGAGCCTATCGTCCATTAATGAAATTCCAGCGCCTGCATTCTTTATTCCACCAAACCCTAACTCATGCAGAAGGCGCTGGCTGTCTATTTCCTTCCTAATCACTGAGTGTTGTTGAAGAGGCGAGCCTGCAAAGTGGTCAACAAGCTCGAGATCATGAATATGACTATAACAAGCATGAAAACTACTCGTGCTTTAGTAGTATTCCCCATGCCAGCGGACTGATAATTTCTCTTTTATCTTTAGCGACGTAATTATTCATTTTCTTAATATTATATTTTTTAAAATTATTTTAATGTCAAATTTAGTTTGATCAAATATTTGAACATCAACAACATTAAATAAAACTCAATTAATAATCTAAAATTGACATTATAATAAAATTTAAAACATCCAAAATAATAAATTGTATAGATCTTTGACAATAACAATATTTGACATTGCTTCTTTCAAGAAGTTCTTTTAAGAATTAATTAGTATATTTTAATTTTCTTCTTAATTCTTAAGACAAAGTACAAGAAAAAAGGTCCTAGATTTCTAAGTAATGGTTATCTAATTTTTGATTAATTAATTAATTTTTTTATCCTAATTAATTATGTTTTCGCTACATGTTGATTTAAAAAAAAAACATAAATGTTTGTATAAAAAAATTGTGAATTTACTAGAACCAATAATTAGTCACTAATATTTAAATAGAAAAAGAGAGAAATAAAGATATTACATAAATCAATACTAATTAACACTAGAAAAATCTTCAACTATAAATATCTATAAAATATCAGAATATTAAATATACAATCTATTTTATCCTATTAAAATATTAAATATAAATAGATAAATAATTAACAATAAGTTAACTTAATATGACTCTTATTCGACAGAGGATGAATAGTAACTGAACCCATATTCATTCAAAAACTAATGGATATAGATTAGTCAAAATAAAGATAGAAATGGATAGATAAATGGATATAAGTTACAATGGTTAGATATAATTTCCTTTGCTATGCCATTTTTGAGTAATGCTATTTGTATTATCTTGCATTCACTCCCCTCTTACTCTCCTTTCTATATTAGAAAAAAAAACCTTTTTTATTTGTAAAAGGAAAGAACTGAATCAATAAAATTTTCTTAATATGAAAAGAGAGCGAGGAGGAATAAAGACATGGAAGTGCAAATAGTATTACTTGCTACTTTTATAGTTCATTTTACTTTAGATGTATTGGTAATTGATTCCTTGTTATTATTTTTAGCACATTTGATTATAAATCACATAGTAATGTTGAGAACACATGGTCAACTAGTTTTCCACCCTTTTTCTTTGTGTGTCAAACATTGTCAATTGTGTTTGAATTTATAAGTAACTTTGCTCTATTATATGCATAAAATGGTGATAATAAAATATGTTAATCATCACTTGTATTTAGAGAGACCTGCATATGTCCTTTAATTCCCTCTAAAGCATCGTCTGAAGTAAGAGTCCCGTTGCGTAACTAGTTAATAAATTAGCTCTTAGTTGTTAATTGAAAATTGAAAGTTAATAACCTAATTGATTATATTAGAAGTGGTTAGTAAAATTAGTTATTTAATTAGCTTATAAATATAAAATGACATAAAAGGACATATTATTCATATTTATTTTGAAATCAAAATATATTGATATAATTAAAATATTTAAAATAAGAATAAAATTACTTAAAATTTATTTATTTATATTTTATGACATCATATATTTATTTATTTACTTACTTATTTTCATTTATTTATATTGAATTAATGTGTATTGGCCAAATAATATGTAGTTTTTTTGGTCCTTTTTGGCTTTGTTAAAAAAATTGAAAATAGTATGATATTAAAAAAATAAGTATTAAAAATGAGAATTTTTAATTAGTTAAGACATGGATTGTTCATTAACTAAAAAAAGGGGGACAAATTAAAAAAATAATTAAAAGCTCTATTCTAATAAGCTATATATTATTTGAAATAACTTCTTAAAAGAGTTTTTTTTCCCAAAAAGCTAGTCTAACAAACACTTTTAAAATAAGAAAAAAGAGTTATTTAACTAAGTCAAGAAGCTAAAAGCTAGGTTTTTTTGTGTGCCAAACACACTAATATTCTTATTTGAAAGTTGGGAAAGAAAGGAAACAAAAATCAACAAAAGAGAATCGAAAGTAAGAAAATGGAAGAGAACAAATTGTTAAGAGATATGACTTATTTTTCTCTCCTTAAATATTTAAAAAATCTTCTAAATTCCTTTGATGGGAAGAATACAAAAAAAATTGACTATTGGAGGGTTGTTAAAGGATTTTAGATTATCAATCATAATCTCTTATTCTCTTCCCCAATTTAATTAAAACTCCTTGATAAAAAGAAAATTATGTTTATCTAGTAAGCTTAAGCTATTAGGAAAGGATCTAGTAATGATTTTTCATAATCCTTCATTTTCTTCCCCTATCTAATTAAAACTCCTTAACAAAAAGAAAGTGATGTTTAATAAGTCTTAGTTATTCTAAAAAATTTAAGTTATTAGAAAAGGATCTAGTATAACTCTAACATTTTATAACTTGTTCTCCCTTTCATTTCTCCCACTGTCTCATTCAAACATAGGTAAGAGTAATGATGAATCTTGATAAAAAATTTTGAAGATTCAAAGAGTAAAAATATTTTGGGTCAAATGACTTATATGAAAAAAAATTATCATTTTTTTCATATAATGACAATAATAACAACAACAACAATAGCAATAACAACAACAACAATGATAATAATAATAATACATGATTTAAAATTTTTTAAGGAGATATCCACTGAAACACTCCTTTCAATAACTACTGATAGATAGAATGGCGAGTTGCTGCTAGATGACCTACACACACAACAAATTCAGTTACACATAATGGAAGTGGTTCGTCTAGTACACTTTGATGATTAAGTCAGTACTCACATAGAGTTTTGATAAGTGTAGTCAAGATAGATCTAAAGAAGAGATACTTATTGGTATATATATATATATGCCAAGTGTGCCAATTGTCGTGCTCTTGGTCAAATGATGTGCAACCACATCTTTTCAATGTATTCGTGGTGTAAGCGAGATTCTTACTAGGCTATTATTGTGATCACATTGTTTGTGCGTGCTTGAGTCACACCCTTTGTTATGTGTCGGTTAGATAATTGATTTGCTACATCTTTGTTTGGCCAACTTCTATGCCTAAGCCGATCAACTGGACGTGATGGGTTGATTGGTTTGGGTCTGAAACCTTGCTCTTGTTGTACCCATTTCTTCAATTGGTCTTGGTCGATTGACACTGGTCGATCATCTTGCGACTGATGGCTATTTTGGGCAATGTCATTTTCTCTTATTCCTCCTTAGCAAGTGCAACAATTGGCTTACCTAGAAACCTTTCATTCTCTTAGGCTAGTAGTTCTTTGTACTTCACAAGTAATGATGAATTTTTGCCTTCTCAAAGTGTCTTGAGACGTACAAAGGTCACGTCGTGGTGAAGATCACCATCTATGTTGTTCATCTCAACTCTTCCTAACCATTAAATTTCTTCCATCCTCCTATAAAAGTTAATCTAGTTCTCTTATCACCAAACTTTGCATTTTGTTTTTAAGAGCTTAGACTTTGTTGCTACCTTCTATCATCTCCGGTGCTCCTCCATGATTTTTAGTTGCTCTATTATCACTCTTGTAGCTAACCTCTTGTACTGCTTCAGCTTTTACTTTTTATTTTCCTTTTTATCCTTGTTTTCCTTAAAATGCACTGGTAATGATGGTTTTCCTTCGGTGATATTGCTTCTTACATCTGTTTGCCTTTCATTAGATTGCACCAAAGGGATCAATGCTTATTGCATCTTTTGAACTATCTCCTCTTTCCTTGTTTGCTTCGACTTCCTTCTCCTTATTCAATCATCCTATCCATTGTTTCACCCATTCTAATCATACTTTGTTTTCTTTGAAGGTGACCTTTGTCCTTGCATTCTTCCCATTCATGACTGGTAGATTGGGTGGCCCAATCAACCGATCATCTAATTTTGACTCTTCATCTGACCTTAGGGAATTCTTTTTTGAATGTATAGTCTATTGTTTTTCTTTTCTTCTCCACACAATCATGGCCAAATGCTCTCAAGATAAGAAAGGGAACAAACGATTTCATTTGATCAATGTGATGATAGATGACTTAAGATGGATTCAACTTGATGTGAAAATAGCTATTGCTTCTGATGAGTGGCAAAACCTAGATGTCATTTAAGAGTTGAAGAAGGTATATATCTTGAAAGAATCTATTGAAAGGATCTTTGTTGAATGTGCCAAAGCATACTACATCCTTTGTGATATTTTATGGAGACATGGTCGATTATTTTCATGTTTGCCCCTTTCTCTATATTTCAAGCAAGTGTTCTTGAAGTTCTAAATGTCTGTCCAACCCTGTTGACTTGGAATGCTTGAGTCTTCCTTCTTTGTTTTGAAGTGCTAAGTGTTTGTCTATGTCTAACCCCGACTGTGAATTTATTCTTTTTCTTCTTTAATTACTTTTAGCAAAAAGTTGGAGGTTGGATTCACTTCATTCAATGCCTTGACTAGGTTTTTATAGAAACTATGCTTATCAATGTTTACACTTGGAAGTACTCTTTCTTCAAGGTTTAAATGACCAAGGGGTTTCATCCATTTTTTCTTTAGGATGGAGGGCTACTTTACCTAGCCAAGTGGACTACTCCTATGAAGCAATCTCAGAGCTGGTCTCTCAAATATTTCTAAGATGAATAGGTTCTCATCATTTGGTTGCTAGTGTCAAGTCCCTTTGACACCTAATTCATCATTCATACGTACCTTGTTTTTACTTTGGCTTTGGTTTTCTTAACATTTTCATTGACTTTTATTTTTTCCTATTTTAGATTGTTAGATGAACAAAGAAGTAATAGAAATTCAACAATTGAAGATGGATCTAAATAGATTGGAGGAAATCTATGCCTGAGAATGGGCCAAGAAGAGACCTATTGTTCCATCGGTTGCTTAGATTGAATTGACGCCACAAGTGGGCTGTTACTAGTGGTCTTGCATCTTCTAATCGAGTTATTTCTCCCTTCAGTCATACTAAAGTACTATCTTCATGTAAGCGAAAGGCTCCCTTTAAGGGCTTTTCTAAAGGCAAGGGGAGTAGTTCTTTGATGTCCATTCCTCTACCTCTAAGAAGATCAAAGTGGGCATGTGGAAGGAACTACTATTGAACAAAGCCCTTGAAGGAAGAACCTTGTCCTTTGATACCATACATAACCTATGGCATAAACATGCAAACTATGGTGCCTTTTTGTGCCACCAATTTTCTTTTCCCTGTTGACTAGGACTGTAACAAGAAGTTCATACTAGATTATAGTCCTGTTCATCTCATGAAGTTATTTGCGGCCCAAATTATATGCTCAGCCATCTCTATCCTATTTGTTGTGCCGACCTTTGTAAGGACGATGAAGGAACTAGTGAATACTAACCTAAGCATCGTAGAGGGTTTAAGGAAGGATGTTAAGGCTAAAGCTAAAGGACTAGTTGATCAGGATAAAAGCATCTATAATCTTACCAGCCATATTGCTAAGCTAGTGAAGGAACATTATTCTTTGAACCTAAAGAGCAAGGAATTAGTGAAGTAACTTTCCTCCAAGGTAAAAGAGTTGGAGGTCAAATGGTAAAAGTAGAAGAAGAGTGAGGCAGCCTTTGATCATAAATTGGAGGCTTTTGTTGCTGAAGTCGAGGAGCTTAGCTACCCTATGTTCCAAAGTGGGCTTGTTAAGGCTGCTCATCAGATTCAACATTTCAACACTGATCTATTGATTAACACTTGCAAGATTAATAAAGATTAGCCCTTGGAGTAGATTCTAGAAGAGCTAAAAGTAAACTAGGCTCATGTTTTTTATTTTTTTTTTGCCTTTGTTAATATTGTTGCTCTTTTATTTTATGAAATAGGTTGATTGACCATATCAATGAATTTACTTATGAATCTTTAACTTTCTGATAAGCTTTTGTATAGTATTCTTTTTCATGCTTGTGCTTACAATGGGCTTTTACCTTTTCTAAACCTTGCCAAATGGTCTTCTTAATCGATTGAGCCTTTAATGAGGTTTTTATCTACCTTGTATGTTTTGAATAAACATTTATCAATTTGTCAATCATATGAGCCTTCACTGGGCTTCTTACTTTTATGTCAGCTTTTACACTTTTTTTTGCCATTTTATTTTGTTTTGTTTTGTTTTGTTTTTTTTTTATTATCTGAGCCTTCAACAAGCTTCTTTGCCACCTTTATCTTGTGCTTACATTTGAATGTTATGCTTTGAGAGATTCATTCTATACTATTTTTTTTACTAACATTGAGGGGTCTGCTCATCCTTTGATTAGTGTCAAGGGGACTACTCAAACTTTTACTAGTGCCAACGGGGATTGCTTGTTCTTTTACTAGTGCTAAAGGGATGGCCTAGTCTTTTATTAATGTTGAGGGGACTGTTCAATCTTTTATTAGTGTAGAGGGGACTGCTCAGTCTTTAATATGGCATATGATATGGCAACCTTTCATTTTTCATTCCATTTTGTTTTGGCTACATGATTTGTTATTCACAAGGGTCAGATCCGCACTTAGTACAACTTCAAATGTGTTATATTCCACATTCAAGGGAGAGGCTTCCCTTGAATAGCCTGAAGACGATAAGGGCCTTTTGATATGCTCTTCCATACTTTGAATGGTCTTTCCCATGCTATTGCTAACTTTCCTTCCACCATTGCTTTGCGTGGTCCATTTAAATGATGAGGGACTAGATCTCCCTTCACAAACTCTTTGCTTCTTATTCTTTTGTTTGCAATTTTGGTGACTTTCACTTTGTAATGCTTATTTCAAAGTTAAGTTATCTTGCTTGTTTCTATCAACATGTTTAGCTTTTCTCTTTTCCTTTTTCTATTTTCTTGCTATTTGTATTGCTTTAATTGGTTAAAGTACTATCCAATTTAACTGGGAGCATGACTTTGCTATCATATACAAGCTTGAAACGAGTCTCACTAGTGGCAAAATGAATACTAGTTTTGTATGACCACAGAATGCTCAATAATTCCTCAGCCCATTTTACTTCATTTAGCCTTTTTCTTAGCCCATCCAAGATGAATTTGTTTGCCAGCTCAGCTTACCCATTAGATTAAGGGTGCTCCACAAATGTAAATTTTTGCTTAATCCCCAACCTTCATCCAAAGATATACGAGATTCACATTTTCATAATAGATGCACAATTATGGATATATCGTTGATAGAAATTTTGAAAATTATTGCTAGCAAATTGCTTTCCATTATCAGATATGATTGTTATGGGGAGGCCATACTTAAAAGTGGTTGTTAGCAATTTCCTTATGTCAAAGCTTATACTTTCATAAAATTTTACCTACAAATGATGTTTTTTCAAACAAACTTTTCTATGTTATTTGAGGTTATGGTTGTAAGAGGCTCTATCTCTATCCATTTAGTGAAGTAATCGACAGCTACCATCACATACTTTAATTACCTGGAGTGACTAGGAATGGTTCTTGTAGGTTTATATGCCACTAGTTGAATAGCTAGGGAGTAAAGATAGATATCAATTCTAATGTAGGTTACCTTTGAACATTTGTAAATTTCTAACATTTTTCACATCTTTGTAAGAGTTCCATGGCTTTTTTTTAGGCCAAAAATACCCCAACTAGACAACCTTTAATGAGATCACCACTCCTACTATATGACTCCCATAAAGGCCTTTGTGAATTTCTCTTAGAACATAAGTGCCTTTGCTTGGTTGGAGGCATCTGAGTGATAGGAGGTAAAAACCTTATATAATTGTTTGCCCTACATGAAAAAATCTGTTGCTATCCACTTGACCTTTTTAGCTTCTTTATTATCTCCTGGTAGCTACCCTTCTTCTAGGAACACCATGATTAGTGTTAACTATGATTCTTCATACTCCATGTAAGGGGACTGCAATGTTTCCTGTATCATAGTTTTGTTGTTCATTACTACTTTAGTGTTGGCTAACTTGGCCAATGAGTTTGTATGATCATTTTTTTCCTTGGGAATTCTTGCTAACTTGAAGTTGAATCCTCTCAAAAAGTTCTTTACTATGCTAGCATATCTTGCCAGTGTCGACTCTTTCACCTCGTAGTCTTCCTTGACTTGGGCACTTACCAACTAAGAATCACTCTTGACTTTTAGTGATTGTGCTCCTATTTCTCTTGTTAACTTTAACCTAGCTATCAATGCTTTTGTTAACATTGAATTTTGGTCTTCAGCCAAACTCTAGCCAACGAAAGATTCTTTTGGGATTTCAAATTGTAACCTGGTGTTAAGACGGTAAATTGATAAATGGGAAAAAGGGTATGAAAATAAGATAGTTTTTGTCCATTTTTTTAATAATATTTTACGTTTTCTTAGTGTTTTTGCCTTAGTTTTATGTTTTGTCCAAGATGCTACTCTTGGTTTGTATTTCTCATGCAGAATGATGAAAAGGGCCAAAAAAAAAAGGAAAAAATTCAGAGAATGAAGTTGCATCTAAATCAAGGAAAAGAAAGAAGAAGAAGTCATGCAAAGAAACAAGTAAAAAGCAATGAAAAAGTGAAGAAATCACCTAACACGGCCATGCTATAGACCACACCCAAGCTGTGTTAGATGCTACAAGAGAGCTCAGGAAAGAAATTCAAAGCCAAGCACAGAGCATGGCCATGCTACAAAACACGGCTAGGTCATGCTAGAATCTGGAAGAAGAATTACGAAGAAATCTGAAGAAACAACACATAGCACGGCCAGGCCATGTTACAAGCTGACGTAGTCAAATTGATAAATCCTTTCTCATGAAGCACACCTAGCCTGTTTTATGAAGCACAACTATGGTGAACACAAAAAAGGCTATAAATAGGGCCCTTGTAATCAGTTTTAGTCATACCATACTATATGCTTTGTTATGTTTTAGAATCCTTCTTCTAGGTTTAGGCTAGTTCTCTCTTTTCCCTTGTTTTTCTTTTTCTTTTCATATAGTTCTTTTAGCATTCTTATTTCCAGGTTTGAGAAGTTTTGTAATATTAATTTAGAAGTTCTTATTTTTAATTCTCTTCTTCTCTTATATTTATCTTCATCATCATCATCTTCTTCTTCTTCTATTTTCTCTATTTTATATCTGCATCTTTGCATTCTTCTACTTATATTACTTCTTCCTTCAATTTTGCTTCCATATTTTGATTTATTCATCTACTGCATCTTATTGATTTCATGCTCTTGCATCTTTCTTTATGATCTGCTTTCTTTATTAGTCTT